>BLKM01000328.1:1151717-1223223 GCA_013340265.1 Coptotermes formosanus | reverse complement strand
CGTTCCGTGTTGCGAGCTGTTAGCCGGACAAAAGCATTTCCCTACTTAAAATACTGGTGCAGCACTGTGGCCCTTTCTAAAATAGGAAACCAGGCACATGGTTGTGGAATACCTACGTTATCGTCGGACTCCGACTGAAGAAATTATATGAGAACGTAAGAACACAAACAAGTGTTTTCAGAAAGAGCTGTGACACGCTGCACCCACATTCTCCGCCCCTCATATGCCCGCCCTAACACTCCCACTGCTCTCGTACGATAGGCAACTCACGCATCGGAGTGCCATAACTTGGCGTTTCTGCTATGCAGTATTTGTCATACACGAAAAGCAACTCTATAACGTATTAAAATGGTAGACCTGTATACTAGCGGCAGTTGCTGTATATTTTTGTATTCAGTCCGTTCTAAGCTATGTGGTACTTTTGAGTCATAAACGTGATGGTAATTAATCTCTGAACGGCCGCATTTCTAATCTCTGTGACTGCTTTTGAATTAGTCAGCTGATTTTCATGAAACTTGGTATGAAAATCGTTCCATTTGAGTCCATTCAGTTAGTATTTTGCTGAGTCTCCTATCACAGAATACCAACTTGATGGGTGTAGGAATTTTAAAGTGGAAAAACGGCATTCCTATTCATTTCCTGTGCTCAAATATGAGTTTTATGTGATACTTAAACTTTAAACACTTTTGTTAAGTTAAGAAACGTCCTTTAGTTTTTACGCAACTTTCCCACATATGGGAGATATGCAAAATATACAAGTCGAGGCTTCATGTTGGAAACATTTTCTTCCTTTTATGTGTAAAGTTTGGTTAATCTTGTACATAAATTTCTCTCAGAAATGCATTGTCTGCTTATTTCTACGTATTCTTGTCCTTCCAATTTGAGTTGAATGGTTGGAGTGGTTCGCTAACTGCTGATAGTGGAACCTTTCCTCCAAGGACATCGTAGTTTCCTGCAAACTGAAGAAAGCAGGGTGGTCAGTCATTGAATCCGAAATTTCCCAGATCCTAAGTATGGGTACCAATCACTTGAATGCGATATCTGATTGTTGTTGCCACTGAACTGCACAGAACTATATTTTGACAGATTAGCACGTGGTTTGTTTCAGGGCATCACGCTCAAGATGAACGAAGAGGGAAGGTGCATAGTAGCCCGCATCATGCATGGAGGCATGATCCATCGACAAGCTACGTTACACGTTGGGGACGAGATTCGGGAAATCAACGGTGTGCCTGTTGCCAACCAGTCGGTTAATGCCTTACAGAAGATTCTGGTAAGTTCCTCCTTCCCTTCACTGTCATTATTTTGACCCTATCAGTTCTCTGCTTTGCATAATGTAACTCAAAAAACTGTATGAAAATTTGCTCATAGAAACAAAAATAATGTCGTAAAATGTTACAAGAGCCTGTAAACGCAAGAACTGTTTGAAAAAATATTTTAACACATAAAGCGTAAGGAGTGCCGATTTCTCGGATATGACGCTTTGTAGTCTGTGGAAGGTTGCCAGTGATTCGTGGGGTCAGTGATTCCATCTTCAAGGTACCCTTTCAGCGTACTACATGTCGCCGTATCCTAGAAGACAGAACTCTCTGTTAATTTTATATTACACGATGCATATTCTTAAAATTAATACATCAATCAGCTTATGCACTTAATCAAATAATTCAAGAACAAGTATAAAACTCCTACATGTTTCGGCATCGGGGTGCCATCATCAGGGAGTTATTCAGAACATAGGAGTACAAGAAGCCCAACGCACCAATCTAGATTGGCGTATTGTTTTATACTACTTGTTCATGAACGTATTTTATTAAGTGCATAAGTTGGTTGAAGTATTAATTGTCAGAACTGTCTGTATTCACCACCGTGATAACCCCAGATGTCAAGTAAGTAAATTTTAATTATTTAAGTTCCAGTATAGGCTGTGACAGAAACATCCTGTTTATTACAGAACTAAGTACATGCCGACAGTTCTGTGACTAGGAGGTATTGAAGCAAATATTTGAGAGTCGCTTAATTCGTAGGATTCTGAAAGCATGTTCCGCATCAGCTAAATTTCAATGTAGTGATTTATTCAAACATCCTTGCTTGGTGTCTGCTTGTGGAAATGCTGTCATCTGAGTTTGTGAATTTGTTGTTATGACTGTTTAATTTTGAATACGACACTTTTAATGCATTTGTGTTTCAGCGTGAGGCACGGGGCTCAGTGACCTTCAAGATAGTGCCATCGTACCGCAGTGCACCACCCCCCTGTGAGGTACAAGTAAGCCCCGCTTCTCTATATCCATTTCTTGATAGGCTTAAGCACACATCACCCATGGATTAGATCCACATTGCACTGCACTTGTTTGTGTTCCCAACCTTTGTGTCTGTGTAATCCAGCAGCTCCATGCATTTAAGTTACTTGTAATATGTCTTAAACACATTTTTTGACAAAGGTTTTGAAAGTTCATATATCATGGAATGTGTCTACTTTAGAATTAAAATACATTTTAAACTCATCAGGATGTTTATCAGTGTAAATTAGCATAACTGTTACGTTGTTCCTGATGCAGTTAAGACAACCTGCAAAATGTATTTTATATGCCTTTGTGGTTGCTGTAAGTTTTTCACATAGGAGTTAGATTTTCCTGTTTACAAGATTCATATGTGAAGACATGTGGATAACCTGAGGTGTAGCTCCATAAATTTCTGATCTCAGCATAGATCAGGTGAATCATGAGCTACATACTCCATCAAATTTATCCCCTGGGGAATGAGACCCCAATAGCCACTTGACAGGACGTTGGGTGGGCCCCAGATGCAATCTGGGTACAGTGGTGGAAAGGAAGCTTTACATTGCCAGCTATCAGGTCTGGTCATCCAGCTCATAGGCAGTCACTGTACCACAGATGTGGAGGTTAATTCAAACAAACTTTAAATTATGTGCACAAAACCAAAAAGTATTTTTTTTAATCATGGATGTACTGTACACAGGAGAAGAAAAGTAATGGCTTTCTCATTGTCACATTCCATCGTTGAGAATTTCAAAACATGTATAGTAAAGGCATGCTGTGAAGATGGTACCATCTTACAGGAACACAATTTAGGTGTATCTGAATCGGTGTCTTGACCTTTTGCCTTACCTGTTGGCCCTCTTTGTATGTAGTTGTTACTTAGACATTATAAACTGGAGGATGAGCGTGTGTTACAACTTCATAACTATAGTCAGACTGGTAGGTGCTGTAGTGCAGTACAGTTGCATAAGAGAAGGTCTGTTAGTGTGGCATTTGTATGTAGTAGATAAATATGTAATTCTGTGTACATGTGGAGTGTAGTGATTGCTTGTTCTAAATAATTCTAAGAACATATAATAGGTAGCATAAAATGCTGGCTGTGCCTTCATGTATTTAAATTCTTTCACATATTTGTTACGATTTTGGGACTGTAATACCTAGAGTTTTCTGTAGCAATGTGTGAACTGCCCTTATTTTGGTACATCAGTTTATGAATGGTTTAAATTTGTGAAATGGTTCACACAATTTTTTTAAACTATATTCTCAAAATACAGTGTTTATTTGTAAAAGCAATAAGTGTAGCTTAACATTTCTTACAACGTATAGTCGCCTAATGAACAAATGTTAACTAGTTCTACATCATAAGTTTAAAATAGTTGGTAAGTTAAAACATATATTTAGCGTCAGAGGACAGGTTGGATTTACTTGCAGTGTGCCATGAACCTAATAATAAGGATAATAAATTTCTGTATACAGTGTCCCAGAAGTCTGGACTCATAATCTCTTCCAATTCTTTAATTAGAATTGCATGCTCTTAATTTTCATACTGTTATCATTGGCTGTGTATAAGCTTTGCTCAAAATGTCTTACTTCCTCTCCTCTTGTTTCGGCATATTTATTCCAAAGTAGTAGAATGCGTCTGAAGTTTGTTTGAGATATTTATTCTTTGGAAGTTGACTTTGTCCTGTCGTCACATGATTGTTTGTGTTGTATAATTTTGGGTTTGGTATAACATTAGCAGCTCTGTGAATCCAACTGAGAACTCTGTGGTTCAATTGTGTAGGGCTTTGGCGATGATGTATTGTATTAAAAAGAATATTTCTTTACTTTTTATATTATCCATCATCGATTATGCATATAATTTAAGCACAACGTTTCTGAAGCCAGCTGTGCTTCCTTGACACAATGGCTTGTTCAAAGGGGTCCACTAGTGGGGTTAGTTTCCTGCACCTGAAGAATGAAACAGAGCAGGCATCTGAAATGCTGGGAACTTTCAGATCTCTAATTTTTGGTGGTCTAATGTTTAGCTTCTTGGTGTTCAAGGCATTCACTCCGAATAACTGCTACTGGTATAATGGAGTCAAAATAATAAATGAAGTTTTGGTCAGTATAATGACCTGAAAATGAGCAGCGACAAGTTCTCAAGTATTATATACATTATAGATACCTCAGATAATGGACAATATCCAACAAAACAGCACAATAATTAATCAAAACCTCTAGTAACATAGCAATATGTATCGTTCAGTAAGAATCTGTGCTTCACAGTACAGGATCACGTGGTACTAAACAGTGACATTTTAGTGTGTCAGGTTGAAATTTTATCATCACTTTAGTAAGAGCAAGAAATATTTAGAGGATTTGAAGTTCAAGACTTAACATGTATTTATTTATGAGCCAGGGTTGTACAATATAAGCTACTGATAAATCTTGTATTTGTTCATGATCCCATTTTTTGAGAGATGGGTCTCTTTTATGTGTTGTATCAGAACATAGTTATGGTGCCAGATTTACTGTTTCAAATTCTGTGTATTTTGGCACAGGCATTATTGTAGAACATTTATGAGTGGTATGAACTTGGAACACATTCAGGTTCAAGTAATGTAAATGAAGTAGTTTATGA
Source organism: Coptotermes formosanus (assembly GCA_013340265.1). Lineage (NCBI taxonomy): Eukaryota > Metazoa > Arthropoda > Insecta > Blattodea > Rhinotermitidae > Coptotermes > Coptotermes formosanus. The sequence goes on along the minus strand of BLKM01000328.1, from coordinate 1,218,324 downwards.
CCTGTATTGTTGGTAATTTTAGGAATTTTTGGGCCTGAGTTTCATGTGTATTGTGGCCTTGATTTTGATTATATTTGCTTTTGGAACTGATAAATGGGTATTTTCACATCACTAGATCTGCTGTGGTACACAGAGTCAGTAACAGTGCGTGCAGTTCGTTGTGAGTGGAAGTAATAAATGCTGTTCTAGTCTTTTTTAAAAGGAAAGAGTGCAGATTTGGTTTTAGAATGTAAATATTTGATTAACTTTACTTATTTTCTTGCACAGACAGTACGTGAACTGTTAAAACCAAGTTCATTGCGAAGAGTTGAAGACTTTGTGAGATGCTTATAGTGCAGTCAATGTCTTCCATTGATTGACTCCTTTCTAATTTTAAGACTCTTCTGTTCCTGAGCTAAGTGGAGAGGATTTTTAAGTACCTGATGTGCATAATCCATAATCACTTAAGAATTGCTATTCTCATGTACTCATGACTGCATGAGTGATACTGCTGCGGTTGTCAGGTTTATTAAGAACTTCTTGCTGTCAAGCTTTTCTATAGACTGAGTAATATTACAGTGGAATACAAAAGGTGATGAAAGAAAAGCAAGCGTGAGCTATTGGTTCTCTTCATCAAGTAGTGTCATTTATTTTCTGCTTAGATGTTACTTCAGCAAATTTTGAGATTAATTTTGAATACTGTGTAAGTTCCAGCCTAATATTCTGTGTTTTGAAGGAAACTGTTTCGTTTCCCTTCTCCTAAATTAGTACCACAAGCCGCAAAATTGAAGGAAGAAGAAAATTCAGTGCATGAAACATTTCTAATAATTTTTGTTACATGTAGATGAGAGCGACTGCAACACCCAAGTTCTTCAGCGATTTGCTTTTACAATGCTGTTGTTCCACCACAGGAGCTCTTAATTGGTGGTTAATGTGCTGGAGCAGGTTTCTTTTTGAATTTCTTTGGTTTTACACTGCTGATCAACATTCCACCGTCACTAACATTTATCTGTCAAAAGAGCTCTAAAGTGTGCTGTACCTCTGAGCAGGCATAGTATTATTAGATCCACAGTGTTTAAGTTGCATTTCATCTTTGACTTATGACTTACTTGGTCACAATGTAATGACATGAAGGCTTATGTGGTGTATATCTGTATGTAAGAAGAATATTGTTGTATGCCCGTAAACTTTAACTCATGCTTCTGGTAGCATGAAATGTGTTCATGTTAATGTTCACTATGCATTGTAATACCTGCATGTGGTTACAAGGGGGGCTGTAAATTTGTGCCAGTTTGTTAGTCACAGTAAATTTAGACTTTCATTAATAGTGAGTTTATGATTCTTCCTGCAAGTTGATACCACAAATCTGAAATTTTCTTATTTCTTCCCATCCAAATTAAAACAAGATTATACACATTTATTTGCTTAAATGAGCATTTTATAAGGCCTTTAATCAGTTTTTATAAAATACGTGGTCTATGCGGCACATTACTTAGAGTTTCTTTAGACCATTTAAGAAATAGTTTAAATAAACAAACAGTGGGTACGTTGTAACTTTAATTATTTCAACATAACTAACTTCAATTTTCTATGGGATATGTATGTAAATCGGAACTACACATTCAGATACATGCTTAAATATGCATGTATGTAGTACTGTCAAGGTCAGCCATCCGGTTTTTATTCCTGAAACAATAAATTTGCTTCTATGCTGCAAAATAAGCAGAAATCGTAAGTTTCAAGTATGTCACTGGCAATTGTCAGTTTTCTATTGTTTTAATGTTATGAAATTACAAAGTAGCCTACATACTAGTACTTCAGATGTATTACTTGGATAAATATCAGTTTAGTGTTTGTTCATGTATTCAGAAGACCAGTTACATTGATTAGAATCAGTTAATATGCTGTATAGTTGACTCTGTATACAGTAACTCTTGAAATGAATCATTGATTAGAAAGGTTGATACTATTGTCTTGTAGGAATATAGAGTAAATTAAAAAATGGTTGAGGCTCTTGTAACAGTAACAGTAATCTTGCAATTATGACCAGGGTTGTCTGGGATGGGATACCATGTAGTCTGGTACATGGTTACCAAAGTTAGAGAGGGACTTGCTGCTTCCCTCTTCTACTGTGGTGATGGATGCAGCAGATGCCTCAGAAACATTGGCAGCCCAACAGTATGGTGTCAGATCCAAGAAGACCACACTTCTAATAGCCATCACTGTGAGAACTTCAAACTTTAGAGACTGTTTAACATTTATTGAGCAATTTCGACCAACTTGTAGTGCTTTAAGAACTTTTGGCTAAATATAAAGAATAAAGTTAAGAAATATTTTAAGAATTTGTTTCTCACATATAGTCTAATAAATGTTTCAGTATGTACAAGAACTACTTGCATTTACCTGCAGACCATTAACTGTACATCAGAGTCTGAAGCAGCACAGACCCGAAAACTGTCATCTTTGCAATCTTATAAAGGCATTATATCTGTGAAGGATTAATTGAAATGTTGACCACTACTAAGAGAAAGAATGAGTGAATACTTTATTTCCATGCGTGTTATGGCCAACCTTTAAGAATCATACACAAATAAATTGTATACAAGGACTAATTATCTGCAGTGTTAGCTTATGTATGTACTTACCAACCGCCTTCCTTACCTTTCATTTACTTTCTCAGCTGTAAATTGATAATGCGTATGTGTTTTGTCTTAATGGTGAATTCAGCGGCTTCATTATTTTTTGGTTATTCCAGATTTTATACTGATACCTTACTTTGTACTGATTTTAACTGGTATTTATAAATGTGCACTTAAAATGTTAATCATTTTAGACTGGGTTTTCCAGTTTATGACCTCATGTATTCTGGAAGATAGTTATCTCCATTTTGGAGGCACGTGCTGCCTCCATCTTACAACGTAGAAGTGAGCCAAATGTTGATAACCCTCTGCCAGGCTACAGGGGATCATGATACAGAAGATCACATTCTATACATTTACCACTGTGATAACCTTAAATTTCATATTTTAATAATATTGTTACAAAATGTTACCCCTTGTATACCGTTTGAACTGTGTCATGTACGAGTGCATGCAGTTATGTACTAAGTAAGTATAAACATGCTTCTGTAATACTAATAGATGAATAGTAATGCAGTTAACATCTTAGTCCCTTTGGTAAAATTTCCAGAAAAGAAATAATCTTTGAAAATATTTCGTTGTAGCACAGACAATCAAGACTGTAAGTTCTGGGGTTTTTCCAGTCCTTGCTCAGTATGGAATTTGATAACATAATATGGCTATCATTAGTAGTTCCACTTCACAAATTTTTCATGTTCATTTTACAAAGTTGGCAAGTTATATGTTTATTGACTGTGGAATTTCTTGGAATTGTGGTTTCAGTGGTACATGCCAACGTATGTTGTAGATAGATCATTAGTCATTATTTTGTGTTATGCTGTGCTTTAAAATGAACTAAGAGGGCAGTGTTATCTCTGTAGAAGCAATATTGAATACTTTTGAATCTGCCTAGTCAGCATTTTCAAACCATCTCCAACCAACGATTTGAAGCTTGAAATTCAATTAACAAGTATGTAAAAGCTGAGTGCATAGTTTACACTAGATACTGATGATCTCAGTTACAAAGAACACTCACATAATCACGTTTTGGGAAATAATTACTCTTTATTGTGAGAATCATTTTAAACATATAAATACACCCAGTGGGCAAAATGCATAGATTTTTTAATGTTAAAGTAGATGTACATGCAGTAACCACTGTTTTTAAAGGGTTAAAATACATGACTCTACTGTGCTGGTGTTTTTTAATTGTGTGTATTTTGCATGTAACTTGTCCATGGTTTAAATAAATATGCATGACCTGAAACACCAAAGTGAAACAAGCATGGACAGGACACTGGAATAATGGTCCAAGGTGAGAAAAGTATAGTGTCAAAATTTGACATATTTGGCATGCTTTTAGTTAGTAAAAACAAGAATTATTTCGAAATAATTTTTTTTGTTTTGTTTTTTCAAACTGGACCCATTGCTTGGATCATTATGTCAGTACACTAATGCAGGCTGGACTCTCATTTGAAGCAAAGGTTATATTAATGACATGTTGCTTTCAAGTATGGGATTGCTTAGAAGGATGGGATATGTTAGTATAACCTGTGGCTCCTGAGTAGTCACCTTGCATTAATACAGACAAGTTCCAGGCTTGTTCCTCATAAACATAGGATAGAGACATTTTGGACCATTGTGCCTTAGGCCTGAGGAAATTTTTTTTAATTTTTTTCCTCCATTTTGTAACCAATTGTACCATCACACCAGATTTTTGGGTACATTTACATGAAGAGGTTCTGTCTTATCCAGCCATTTTATTATGCAAGTCCTTCTGTGTATAAACCCTTTATAAATAATCTTACCTCATTTTTAATAGTTCACACATTAGCATGGTATTATAACACATTTAATTCTATTTAGAAGCTTTGCAGTTCATTTAGTAGCTTAGCATTAAGACATTCCATTCCAGCCGCCATATTGGATTTATTCTTCATGTAATAAGGTGTTCATAATGCTGGTAGCTTCATATTGAAGAGGAGTTGAGAGTTATTCATCAGTGAAAGGAGTGAGAGTTAATATTGTAATATAAGCGAGTAAAGTACTGAATTTCTAAACTCTTTTAAGTATAATTTTTGGTCACTGTATGTAATGTTCTGTTTTATGGCAGCATATAAAATCTCTTTATATCAGCTTTCCTTAGTCATGATGCAGCTTGCTGTAGAAGTAATGCCAATGTGTAGGCAGTAATCATGAATCATCTTAATGTCCAGGATTCCCAGTGATGATGGGTTGCACCCAATCAGATGTTCACATGATGCCAGCAACTAATGCTGCTGCACGTCCCTTCATCTTGTGACTCGAAAGTTAATTGTATTCTCTCCTTTTCTTTTTTTCCTCAACACAATATAGTTGTTCAGGATTAGGCCTCTTCCAGTGTTAGTAAGTACCACTCTGCATCTGGTGTGATGTGGTGTTATGTTTAATTGTACTTGTTATTTTGATATGCACTTCAGTTACATTTGTTGCTGAACTTGGTTATTTAGTTGAGCATGTTTGTTACCTTGCATGGGCATCTTCTATCATACTTATTAAAGGAAGTTTGTAAAGTGCAACCTTTCTCAGTATAACAGTTCACGGTGCTGATTGTTTTGTTTCTCCATATGTCAGGTGTGCTGAGGCTATTTTTGTATGTCCAGGTAATTATGTCATTTTGAATTACTCCAAATTCACAAATGCCCGAAGTAGAGGAATAACCTACTACTTTTCCATTTTGTAGTGGGTCAGGGTGAGGCAAATGGGTAAAATTGAGCAACAGTTTTTATACCAGTGTCATTGGTCCTCCCCCATTTTTGCAGAGTAGTACTGTTTATGGGGTTATATGAACATGCTCATTGTGTCTTTCTTTATGAAGAATTTGGTATTTGTCTTTCCACTGAGTTGTGCGCTGTATACACCTTATGAATTTCACATCTAACATGTTATTAAATTATTTAATTACTATTACATTCTCCAGATGTAAATCTTCCTATAAATATGAATGCAGTGGCTAAAATAAATTTAATTATCAATATATAAAGAAATGTAATTATATTCTAAATTTATTCATATTTTTAAGAATAAATGTCTATGTCTTACAGTAAGATAAAGTAGCAGTTAAGTCTGTACATTATGTGTAAATAATGGTTTTAGTAAAAACACCCAAAAGTCTGTTTCTTTGCCTCTTTCTGCCCAGTTAACAATATACAGACTCATCATTTGGAACTGTTTGTGTGGGTAAGGCAAGGCTTCAACAATGATGTGTTACCATTCCATACATGAAACTTAATTAGATAATAAAGTCACATGACATTTTAATTGTAATTTTATGTTTCATAACAGAGTACTAGAAAGATGACTGGGCATAACATGTATTTATTTGCTGAAATTTCCAAGACTGTATACCACACCTATCTGAAGAATAATTTGTTTTCAAACCCAGCCTACTGTAAATATATGTAATTCTAAACATGTGTTGTACCCACTTTTCTATACTGTCTGGTTTCATCAGAAATGACATTCCATTATGTTTTACCATATGAAGAAACTAGTGTATACAAGAAAGAAGGTTTAGAATGAATACAAATTTTATTTAATGAACAATGATAAACTGTATATAACTACACGGTCTGAAATGACACATTTTTTAATTGCAGTTGATTCTTGTGTAGTATTAAACTTGGAGATGCTCATTTAATGTACATTATGTAAATTTCAAATTTTGTGGATTTCAGCATACTTTCAGTATAACCTACCAAACTTCTGAACTCTTTGGAGAACTCACATTGGAAGAGGCTGTGAACCTTTCACAAGACAGACTGTGCAGTGAAGGAATGGGTCTGAGTCTTGGGCCTCAAACTGTCTGTGCTGACAGAAATTTATGTGGCTTTCCTAATTTCATCTAGGCTCTTGATAGGATAATACATTAAACATTCTATTGGTGCATTATTTCCTTTCATTACTCAGGATAATTGTATCATATAATGCCGTGTAACAGATGCCACTGAAAAAGTGTTAGTATGTAAATCAACAAACAACCAATTCAAGTTGCTGGCTGTGTTGATTCCTTTTGTGTGGGTGCGTGTTTTTCATATGTTATGTATACAGCCTGAATTACCTCCCATTTGCAGTACAGAAAGTAGTAGTTTTTTCTAGTTTAATTAGCAACACTCTCAGAATCTGGACTTATGAATATATAGTGTTGATGGTAGACGTATACAAGCATGAAACATTGCTGGAAGAATAATTGACATGAAGAAACCGAAGTACTTGGAGATAAACCTGCCCCATTGTTACTTTTTCCATCACAAATTCCACATGGACTACCCTGGAGTCGAACCCAGCCCTGCATGGTGAGAAGAGTACACAAAGTATGCCAACCACCTCCCCTAAATAAAAGTTAGAAAAATATCAGGTCCTTAAGGATGGGGTCTCATCATAGTATATTCAAAACAATGATAATTGCATGTAGATTTCAAAATTGCACATTGGTATGTCAGATTTCCGTGTGCAAAATCGTTGCATAGTTACATGTAAGATACTAATTGTAATACGAATAACTATATTAACATTTGTACTGTGAACATTTATAATCCAAACAATATGGTATGAATGAAGAGGAACAACAGTTTTTGTGCGGGCATTTGAATTTCCTCTTTAACATTAATCATTCGTAGTTCATAGTTTAGTCTCTTTAAAGCGATCCATCTAGGTTACACACCAAAGGATATAGAAATTGTCCATAAAGTATAATAAAATATACAATAATATTTACAGTATATGTGTGTATGTGTATGTGTGTGTGTGTATATATATATATATTTATATATATATTCCTGACATGAATTTGTAGAATTTAAAGAGTCTCGAGTTTTCTGATTTTAAATTTCCAAGTACAGCTTTTCTGAAGCTTGAAAATTAATGTTTGTATTGAATTCATGCCAATCAAAGCATTTGAATGTAAATAACAAATAGACAGGTTAAGTACCATGAAATACTGAACCTTTCTGACCTATTATTAAGATTAGTAATTGCACCTTGCACTTTTATTAGATGCACTTTTCATATTACATCTGCAAGTTTACTGTGCTCTTGATCTGTATTTTATTGAATGGTTACAAATGGGACATTGTACTAAAAATTCGTCTCTAATTTTTATGTAGAATGTGATCCAAATTAAACTGACTCTTATGTTCAGGTATTTGTTATTACACAAATCTCTTCTTGTTGCCCAAAATCGATTTCTATAACATTTAAGTTCTAACCCTCTTCTATTTACCCTTAACGTTGTAACTGATGTATGTATTGAAAGTTATGCATAAGTGCAGTTCATGTTTATATTTTTCTCTTAGATAAGATTACTTTTTTAGAAAGTGAGGAAATGGCTTTCAACTTAACATAACCAGAAGTAAATTACAGTAATTACTATTTACAGTGTTACAGAATGTGTGAGGTTCAGGACAGGTGTTAGAAACATGATGAAGTCAGCATCCATGGTGGAATATTTGCTTGCCCTCTACATGGACTCCTGCATTCTACAATTTGCCCTGGACCCGTAGTAATACCTTTACCCTTCTGGAAAATAGCTCTCTTCCTGATGCACGATTAAGTAATATACCCCTTACATAATTAATTGTGCTCTATAATTTGTTTTGTCAAAAACACCAGACTCCTTTTCCACACGTAGAATATTCATACTTTCCCAGTGTCTAAATTATGTTAAATATGATGATGTCTGCAAGTAAACTGGGCACTACTGTTATGTGTAACAGTCAATAGGTTAGCAGAAAGGGTATTATGAATACCATTTTAGAGACTGAGGAAAGTCACATAAACCTGTCAGGATTCATACTAGGTACCTACCAAATACATGTCTAAAGATCTACAGCTATCCAAACCGGCTGATTCATACATAGTGTAACACTGAATTCATGACAAGCAGATTGCAGTGTATTTGCTACGAGACTGTGAGTTCTCATAAATGGTATCATGTACATTAAATACGGGCACGTTCAAGTACCCTGTTGCAAACTTACACGTTCATGTATGGCTTAATATGCAAGTGTAACAAAGGGGTATAAGCACATATTCTATGAGGTTGTGAACAAGCTTTGTTTTGTAGAATTGCTGTGCACGACAAATTTGTTATTTAATAAAAAGAAGAGTTTGTTTTATTCTTAACAAGTGAAAAGTTTCTATTTGTTTCAATATTAGTAGCTTGTTAATTCGTATGACTAATGAACAGGCTTGAACACACAGTATAATTTTTTAATCATTTCTGTTATTATACTTTTAAAATCTAGAGCCTTTTACTTATATATCAGAAATATGAAATTCCTCACCAGTTTTAACTTGATAATATTCAGCAAACTGTTATTTAGTAATGTACATAATAAGTATATTTAAAATATGCAGATTAAGTTCATCATGTAAATTGCATATGAATAAAAATAATTAAGATAATGATGATAAAGTTAAAGCAAGTTTATTGCTAGTCCACAGCATTAAATGCATGCTTCACTCTCATACAACATATTTGTCTGTTTTAATTTATTCTGTCATATAATGTTGTGTACCTTCATTTAAGAAAGCCGCTTAAGAAGTTCACCACATTATTGGTATTAAATGTATCAATGTTTATACACCCTTCTCTCTGTTTTCAGATATTTGTGCGTGCTCAATTTGATTATGACCCCTTGGATGATGATTTGATCCCTTGTGCACAAGCTGGAATTGCTTTTAAAACTGGAGACATTCTCCAAGTGAGTAAATTTAGATTCACATGTGTTTTTCAGTGGTTACATTTGTCTTCATTTAAGTTTAAATAGGAAGTATACTGTTGAAATGGGCCTGAAAGGAATAGGCTATAGGGTTGTAGACTGTATTCATTTGGCACGGGGTATAGACTGGTGGCAGGCTGTTGAGTAAGTGGCAATATACTTCAACGTTCCGTAAAGGCAGGGAATTTTTTAGTAGCTAAGCGATTATTAGCTTCTCAAGGAAGAGGCTGTTCTGTGGAGTTGGTTATTTATTTCGGAGTCCTAGGCAATGTTGTATAAAGTAACAAGTGTGCTTAAAACTCAAGATGTGGATATCAACGGGGCCCTTTTCTAGTGATATGGCATACTTGCAGATTATATTATGTGAAACTCAAAGCAGAAATAAAATAACTCATCCAGTGATGCATTACTTTTTTAAGTAAAATGAATGTGTTGTTTTCAGTACTTAAAGATTTATTTTTTGTCAAAGAATTTAAAAAGGTTTCATTCCTTTTATGTGTTCTCATAGCCATCCAGCCCATATAGCATGGTCACTCTAGTGACTACTCAAGAGCAAGAGATTTTGCTTTTCTACGGAATGTCTAGACTAGCTGTGGGGCCCACCCAGGCTGCTACTGAATGGGTTTCAGGTTCTTTCCCGGGAGTAAAGCAGGCTGGGATGTGAAGTTGATCACTCACTTCTCTCTAGTGCCAAGGTTGAGAATGACTGCAGATATATGTCTGTTTCCAGTACATTCCTTCATGATGTGGACAAGGATAACTTCCTCACACTTTCTTTTTTGAAAGGAATAAGCACAAATACAGATACAGGTCTTTAAGACATAAACTGGGGTATGATGTGGCCAAAACATGTATAACAAATGAAATTTGGACCAGCATCTCCTTCTGGAGATATTAGTAGTTATTACTCTAAGAATTAAATTTTTTCACCAATAAATAGTTCTTCCTTTATTTTCTTTTACCCCTCAATCAAAAGGTAACAGTGGTAGCAAAAACCAATCTTTTGTCATTCTTTTGCACGCAGATAATCAGTAAGGATGACCATAACTGGTGGCAGGCGAGAAAAGACAATGCTGCGGGTTCGGCTGGTCTTATTCCCTCTCCTGAGCTACAGGAATGGCGGACTGCATGCATGGCCATGGAGAAAAGCAAACAGGAACAAGGTATGTATTTCTTTATGAGTTGAAAGAACTCCCACATATTAAAGTAAGACTTGCACAGACTGCGTTGACTGATGTGCCATGCCTCGTAATGACAATTTAGTGTTTATTCACGTTGGTAACTGCCCTCAGCTGAGGATTTCCAGTGGATTTGTGCTTGATATGAGCTCCTTATAACGGACCCACCTTTGCAGGTGCTTCATCATCTTGTCACTTGCAAGTTGAAACATATCTGGTTTCCAAAAGATTGTGTTTGTGTTCCCTTTGAAATATTAGAAAATGGATGAAGTCCAGAAATCCAGTGGCCCTAAGTGTAATGTACTATAATCAAAGCCCCTGAGAATTAGTTGCAGATTTTTATCCTCGAGCACTTTTGTCCTTCTGAACAGCATCACAAAACTGTGTCATTGTATACATGAAATTTATAACATTTTGTTTTATCAGTAACAAATAAACCTTTGTTTTATCAACTGGGCTGGTATAGATGCCATGGACATTCCGAGCAGTTCCCATGTAAGATCACACACACGCAATTAAATTGAGAGCATGTCACAGATAGTGGATACGTGAACGTGACTCATAATTAAGAATGTGGTTTAAATTCAGGTGCATATAATGGTGGTGATGGTGAAAGTGAGTAGTTAGCACTAACAGTGCCGTACAAACTGTGTGCTGCAGAGACAGCCAGTTTGTGTTCAGGAATACCACTAATATGTAAGTGTAAACACTACTTAAATATTCACTCGATTCAGATATATGGATGAGTCTGTGAGTTATGAATTTGTTTGAAGGGTCTGACCACTACAAGTAGAAGGGCAACCCTCTAGCTGGCTCTTCAAGTGTTAACTGTTTTATGAATGCTGTATGTTAACTGGTCAGATTTTTCAGTAACTGTAAAGGTTTTGCTCTTTTTTTATTTACTTTTTATTTACATATTTTAAATGTGCAGAATACCAAGATTCAGAAATAGGCAAACTTATCTTGTTAAATTATGCAGCACTGAAAATGTAAGGCATATCTATTTGCTGCTCCATTTTTGATGTACTGGAATCTTGATAGACCATTTTATAATATTTTTAATAGACAGACATGTAATGTAAGTTTTATTATACAGACTTGTAACTTAAATTAAGTTCCAGCAAATCATGTATGAATTTTTTGTGTTTGTTATGCTACATGAAATTGGCAGGAATGCAGTGTACTGCATATGAAAATGGCTTTCTGGGTCAATATTTTTCTTCTGAAGATATTTCACAGAAGATATGAAACTCTTTTTTTCATTTTACATTCTTCACAGCATTTCAGAGTGTCAGTACATGTAAAATTATAAAGTACTGCTGTAACTAAACATTTTTTAATAAATCCATCTGATATGCTTTTTCGTTGGTGGTGACAGAATTGCGTATGTGATCAAACATTACTAAACATTTTGCACAGTACACAGCGAAGTTGTGTGTTATTTCAACCCTGATTTTTAAAAGTAAATGCAGTAATTTTTAATTTTAATCACATTAATTCTGATTTCAATTCAGTGAGTTCATTATATGAATATTTACTTATTTTAAACTGATTATCTTTAATATTATAATTAACAACACTAATATAAAGAATTTATATTAAAGTGTGTAACTAAATTTCTCAACAGTATACATAATTGAATAACAAGAAGTAAGTTGTAACATTAAAAATTGATACAGTCTGTGAATATATGTTTTTCTTCATACTTTTCTTTGTTTCAAAGCCTTTGCCTTTTAGGGTTGCCTTCTATGCAGATAAATGTTTTTTACTCTTCAGTTCTTCTGTGATGTCACATTCCCACATTTATTACTTTACTACAATCATCTATAACCATCCATGTCTCCCGGTGCCTTTCTACCTGTATCTCCCATAGTGACGAGGCTGTACTAGACTGTATTGTAGTGGAATATGTTGCTGCAACAGTTGCTTTATTAAAATTTAAGCTTTGTTCCTTTTGAGGCAATTAAACAGAAGGGAGTGCATGCACCAATTGTATGGTGTGCATACATTTCCTAACTTACGGAATGCATCATGGACTTACAAAACATGGCAGGCTTGGTGTATGTGTTGAGAATAAAGAGGTTAATGGTCTCAAAAGGAAAGGCTCTGTGTGTGTGTGTGTGTGTGTGTGTGTGTGTGTGTGTGTGTGAGAGTGAGAGAGAGAGAAAGAGAGAGTGACAGACAAGAGTTAGTGGGTAAACATGTGTATTTTATTAACGACCTTGCTATCATGATCAATTATCTCTTTGACACTTGGCACATTGTTGACTATTCTTGCACTTTTAAATGTACAGATTTTATAGTAACTATGCAAATACTGAAGAAGCATTGAAGGTCATATTGTACATGTGTGGGTCATATTTCCAGAAGTCATACACCCATACACAGCTTTGTGGCAAAGAAAATCAGCAATACATTCAGCATGCAGTGCTCAGCATCATTGTATTATTTGGTTCCTGTGTTGATTGGAGCAGTGGAAGAGCAAAAAAGCATTCTATTAATATCATGATCTTTAACACTTACGCTTGTGTGTGTGTCAGATTAAAATTAAACTTTTTGGAATGTTAAACTAAGGTTAAGGCATAATATCAGTATTTGTATGTACTTTCTTTGACATATCCGCATTTGATATACATGTTTTTGGCAAACATATGGAGGGTTATTGCTAGCCCATGAAGAAAGAAATTATCATTAAGAACAGGAATTGAACATATAGTTTTAATGTTGTCATGCACAGTCTGTGTTAGTGAATGATTTCTGTCGCAAACAGAAATTTTGTTCATATTCTAATAGAGGTTTGCAGTCACTAGGGTATGTTCAGTAGCAGGGTCGGTCTGTCTGTCTGTCTGTCTGTCTGTGATAGTGTATGTTGTATCCATAGAGCTCACACTACCAGGAAGATGGTATGGCATCCATATAACAATGGGAAGTTCTTCTGTCTGTGTTCTCAAGAAATCTGACCTTGCTTTTGATGAAATTAGCTATATTTAGCTGCAGTTAAAATGATTTGGACTATCATTTTGCTAACAATTGTATACATTGTAATTTGTGTATACATACTTGAGTTACTTGAACAAATATGTTTCATAAATTGGGAAACACTGGTGACAGTGGTTTAAATAACGCTGCCTAGTGAGTACACGCTGTCTTCACAGTTACAGCTTGTAACAGTATAAGGTTCTGCCCTCTCAGGAATGAGGTAATGCAATGTTGCCAGTTTTACTTTTCAGTATGTGTTGTTTTGGTTACTTATTGTCTGCATTTCACAGAATATGCCCATCAGTATGAATGGGGTGTCTTTTTATACCTTCTGTGAATGTTTGTGTGTTCCTATTTCCCATCATGTTTGTCAGTTGCAAAGAATTATGTCAAAACTGTAACTTTCTAAGCCTTTGTCAGTTACACAAAACACTGTTTCAGCACTGTGTTAATATCTTAGTTGTGTTTGTCATATGGTTGTTATGCATTTATAATCTTCAAGTATCAAAAAGTGCCATGTGTTTATGTGAGAACACCGCTGGATCACAATGCTCCAATGACTTTGTTAAACTGGATTAGCTTGTCTGTTTATCATTGTCACTATGCCTGTAGATGGTGACACAGACGGTGGATGTACTTCTCATAAAGACGGGTGTGATGGCAGTACAGGTATGGGCATGCTTCATCTGTATGCTGGATGCTGATTTCCCCATCATTTTTGCATTTTAATATTTAGTTCCATTCAGAATGGATGTGCTGACATTCTTCAGGATTATTTGAGCATTTTCATTCACATCATGAACTACAAATGTCATGTTTTGTTAGTTTTATATTTACTTTATTTTGTTTTGCAGCAAGGAAAATGTGCTTTTAACATTTTATGCATTTCTTGTTTAATTATGCAGGTATGTGTGCTGTGGAATGTAGGATGCACATGAGTTGTGAAATAATCACTTTCTCTTGCCTGATGATAACACTCTATCAGCAAGATTGTATTGTAGTGGGAAATAGCTAACAGTATGAAACTAGGGACATGATAAACATAACCTTGCAAGGGAATCAAGTAGTAGTTGTAATAACCAGCAGATTACTGTGAGACATATGGCTACTCTGGGTAACATATTGAGTGCCTGAAAGACAACAACCTTTTGTTTTTCCTCATCTTCATCATTACTTTAATTTTTCAAACTACTGCATAATGCATTTTCAGACTGTGTATAAGTAACAGTTGTTTTTTGTTACTCTGGTTCAAAACATCATAACACAAAACAGCTGAAAGCTGCCTTCTAATCACTGTTTGCTGTAACACAGGTGGTACAACACTTCTACAGTATAATTTCAGAAATGCAGGTGCATGCAGGAACTGATGAAAGTTTGGTGCTGAGCATTAATGTCAGAGTATAGCATGTGTCTGTGTTAGGAATGACCGTGGCAAAGAAGATGGTCAGGTTAGAAAACGCACAAACACAGACTCACTCTTTATATATTTCTTTACTCATGTTCTGTTAAAACAGAAAGTGTATAGTGTTAATTCATTGTACAGCATCAAAGTCAATTGGACACCTCTCTTCAATTCAGTAACCTGTGCAATTGCCCAGCTCATCTACCCCTTTAGCCAGCCTTGGATGTGTGGACAGTATGTCATTATGGCCCAATAGTTGTCACCTTTCAACATCATAAGTAGTTAAATATGTAGTAATATTAATTGCTAACCTGACACCATTTTTGCTTGCTGTTTGTATTTCTAGGTTACATTGTAATTATTTACACATTTTATTTTGAGTTTGTGCAGGTTCTATAAATTGAAAACTACTGATGATTCTGATACCATTCCTGCTGTAGTGAAACACGTGTGTTCAGTGCACAAATTTGAACAAACTACAGTTTAGCAGACCCACCAAATACCATATTCTTGTAGCATAGAAAATCCATCCATGTCATGGGTTATGTAGTGCTTTAAACTCTCCTTCTGAAACTCTGTGCAGGAGTGATTGTGATCCATGTTACTGTGGTTAGGTTGAATGACCTTAATAGTAGTTTATTCCATATTCTTACTTTGAGAAGTGAAATCGCCTAAATTCTTTTCAGTATTTGTGTATGATTTTGCAGAAAGGTTCTTGTTCCCTTACCTCTCATTTTTCAGTGAATGGGAGAGAAAAGGGATCTAAAATTTGTCGCAGTGTTGCAAGTGAATGAGAAACAGTACATATAAGCTCACCACTTCTGAAACACTTGCCTTTTTTTTAACACTTCGGATTACTTTGAAGAACTAACTTAAAATTTATTCAAAATTTAACAGCATAAGGTAGCAATGCACATTTGTTCAGAATTAATTTTTATTCACACACCCAGTTAGAAAATTTGTCACTGTTTTATTATGTGACCGTGTTCTCTTTTGTACCGGTAGTCTGTAGCAAGTCTGTCTCCAAGAGCTCAGTGCAGCTTCTTGCATGAAAGTTCTCCTCTTGCTGTACTGAGGCCAGACAAAGAAGTCCTGGATTGAATTCTTTTACATCTGCCTCTGGTTATTACACTTCCCTCATGTGCCTGTGTCCCTTCAGGGGAATAAAGCAGTGGGTAGAGAGTGGGGAGCCTTCAACAGTGTTGTCCTCACCATCCATGGGGCTTCTTTCTGTGGCCTTAGTATGAGATATGGCTTTGTTTTGACTTCAGATAACAAAGTACACACACTTCTTTTCTTAACAGATTTTCAAGTGTCAGCTTATTGTTATGTGTGTCTTGATACTTAAATTGACCAAATTTCCATAACAGCATCTAACAGCTTCTAACAGCGATCTCTGAGTGAGAGATGTAGTAATTATCAACTGTAAAGATATGAACATAATGACCATTTCTGTTAGTACTAATTATCATACTAATATACTATTATCAGTGTTCTGCATTGAAAATTCAATGGGAATGGATTATTTTACCAATTTAATCTTCGTCCATCCTTTCTCCTCCGTTTGGTCTCATCTCATTTGTTTATCCGACCTGTAGTCATTTCTTATCCCTGTCCTTCTCCTCCATTCTTCAATGTAAATATAGCTCTGAAGATGTTCTTATTGGAGATCAGGAATAAGAAATGTCAGCTATGTTACATAATAGGTTATTCAATGTTTTCCTTGAGGTGTGCATCCTCCATCAGCACACAGAAACACAAAACACACACACACACACACGTGTGCACGCGTGCGCGTGCCAGTTGTTTGTAGTTACAGAAGATTCAGCTACGCTGGTGGTGCAGATAAATGCCATGGAATTTGTTATTGCATGTGTTAAATTATAAACACTAATCATCTAACTTCTTTAGTGTTGTGTTCTGTTGAATTCGTGTACTTTTTAAGAACTCCCTGCTTTATAGTCAGTTTTTTTTTTAATTTCAGAATTTTGTATTTCGTTGAATGTATCCTATTTCAGCTCTGCTTAATAAATTTCGGGAGGGCTCTTTGATGCAGCTTCTCTTGTGTCATAACCAATAATGGAAATTGGAACAAGATGTGCATCCTCTGTCCCATACTTTAGCCAAAGATGAACTGTATTTATTTCTGTTTAGTTTTCATGGAGGATGACTAATTCTGAAATACAGGAATTAATTCATGTGTAGTTTCTCTAAAGTTGTTACGTAGTAAATTTTTGTTTAAAGGGGAGCTTCTGTGAATGCAGTTTATTAATATGAGCATTCAGGTTTCAATGGCAGTGTTTCTCTAGGTTATTGTAACAAATGGGATCATATATTTGCTCCAACTTTTCAGAAGCATGTCTTGCTTCCATCTTCATGTTGACAAACAGGTTCAGGTGGATGGCTCCTATGGGTGGAGGACAGTTTTGTTATTGCTTCTCAATTGCTGTCTTGATTAGATGGTACTCAGCACATCCTCTTGTATGATCCATGCCTTGAATTTTAGAAGTGTTGTCATCGATTTTCACGCTTGATACCACTCCTTTTCTGTAGTTGCATAGGCAGTGTGTTACCATTATAGCAGTGACTGAGGAAACAAGGACGTGAGAAGCAGGTGATATTGAATTTTGAAACTTATCTTTCTGTTTACATGTTGTTTCCTGGTTCTGCTAAGTGCTTTGTGTTCTACCTATAGCGACCTTTTCTGTTAACATCCAAAGACCACAGAGTTGGATTGATCACCCTTAAGTACACTTTGTGCCTTGATTCTATATTGTTACCATTTTCTTATGTTATTGTGCTAGGTCAGGGTTATGCAGAAGGCAGTGTTGGTGGATAATCAAGTAACCATTGGGAATCATTTTTATTTTCAATGCATTACCGCAGTTGAAGAGTACTGTACTGTTGTAAAATGGGCAAATGTCTTTGTAAGAAGTATACAGATGAATTTGTGTTGGGATGGTAGGGGTCCAATTATGTGGGATGCCAACTTCTCGGCTCTTTTTGGGACTGTGCTGTGAAATGTGGAGCAGATGGCCAGCATGTGTTTTAAACAGGAAAGGTTTGCTTATGCCCAGATAAATATTTTAGTAATTTTCAGTACATTAGAGTGTTGTTTTAATGAGTCAACTGCCCTCCTGTTGCCAGTCATAAATAAACATGAACATGACTGTGTATTTGTTATGTAAAACTTGTTATGACTAGAATTGCATGGTTTAATGTTTCCGCTAGCTCCTTTGTGTGCAGAATTAACTTTGTGTATGACTCTCAAGGCGTTTGAAACTTCAACTGTCTTTTACATAACTCTTCAGCAGCATTAAATGTCACTGACGCATGGCTCATGTAATGTTTAAAATTCAGTGGTACTGAATATGCCATGTAGGTGCTGGTATGAATAATAGACAAAAATCAGTGCATGTTGTTACATTCCAGTGTTGGCCAAGACAGCATTTGGTAGACATGTCTTGTTGTATGATTCTGAATTAAGAAGCACTGGAAATAAAAATTTTAAATGATGTAAAACAATATTTGTATGTTGCTTCTTACTGTTATTTTTCATAGAAGTCTTCAGTTCTAGTATGTTGTGTAGCAAATTAATGTGGTAAAAGCTAAGTAACTTACCTCTTCTGTTGTGTTACAGATCATCAGTAGTACACTTAACTTTGTGTTAGATTTATGACCAGTAAACCTTAAATTTTATATTTTAGTTTTCTTCTGACAATAAACCGATAATCTCAAACAACAGTAAGCATAATTTCTTAATAAATGAATGCTTTGCACATCCAGACTGTAATTGAGACTGGATGTGTTTAACTATTTGAATGCTGCTTATGTTGTGATCTGCTGGAACTTGATTTTTAAGTCAGAGCTTCTCTTTCTCTTCATTCGCTGTCGTTGTTGACTCTGTAGGTTTGCTGGGTGTATTATGAAGGAAACTGTTTTGGGGAAGGGTAATTGAAGGAATAGTGCACTAGTAGGCAAGTTCACCAGTTCAAAAAACATTGGTTGTTTCCTTAAATACATAGATACACTGAGTCCTATTTATTGGTTTTATAGAATGTTTTGAACATAACATATCAAATTAAGTTCATTTTATATATCTTCAATTGTGATTTGATTCATGTCATAGTTCAGGGGATTAGTTGTTGGCTTTTAGCCACATATGATTCAGTACTAGGTGATTTCACACAATGTTTGTTGTGAGTAAAGTGGCACTGGAGCAGTCTCCCCACTGAAGTATCTTTGATTTTCCTCTGCTAATTATTATTCCCCTATTGCTGTATACTCAACTCCCACTGCCCATGATGTATGTGGTAGCCATGATCAGGCTGCACATTGTCACATCCTCAGTTTGTAAGTTGGGTGATTCATCTCCTACTGGCACTGGGCTGGTCATGGAGTAAGGAAGTTAAATTGTGTTTAGATCTGTTACTTGGTGTGCTATTGCCCTAATCCCTTCAGTTATACATCATTGCATTGCAGTTATTCATGTGTTAAACTGTAGTATCAATACGTTTTATTATGTTGTATGATGGGCATTGTTTCTTTTTGTAGAAGATATATAATGTGTTGCATTTGAATAATACATGAATTACTAAAATCAGCTGTACAAATAGAATAAGGTAAATGGTCCCAGCTTTACCAGCTTTCTATTTAAAACTACAGGGATTGTGTTGGTAAATGTAAAGGAGTGAGGAGCATGGTTATTAACATTCCTGTATAATGAGAAGCTTGATAATTTGTACTCTTCGCCAGGTATTATTAGCATGATCAGATAATTTGTTATGGTTTATTTAATGATGCTGTTAATATCTCACACTACAGAAGAAAACTGCATAAGACCTCAGTCAAGACTGTTGGCTTCACAGCCAAGATTTTAATTGGATGCCTTCTGAATGCAAGTCTGAAGTTTCACCACTTGAGCAGGACTTCTATAACACATGGCATTAACCCTTTAAAGACGAAGCGTATCTGTTTTATATAAGGACTCAGTGCGTACCGTGCTGTAAACACTCTCCACTTCAGTTATAAACACCAGTCTCTTAATGTTTTATGAGGCAGAAGTTGCTGTTTGTTCTGAGGTCCGTACAAAACACATAAACGCAATGTGGGCACCACGTAGAATTTTTTAATGTTAAACCTGGTGGCATGTAAAGTCACCGCTAAGCTTTAAAAGGTTAATGGTGTTGTAGTTAGTTCTGATCATTCTTGTGAAGATGTAGGGAATTGTACACTGGCTGTGAGGTGTAGGCCACATCGTTAAATCACATTTTCTTGCCAGAGAAGACGGATTTAATCACAGAGAAGTTCATGTGTAATAATGGCTCTGCTTTAAGAACTTTATTTTTTTCTTGTTCACTGAAACTTGTTACTTGGTTTTGTGCAGTGGACCAAATAAGCCACCAGATATATTGCAAAACATGGTCCTTAGTCAAATTTTAATTTATGGTCTTGAGTTTGCTTAGACTTAGAAGAAAAGTCAAACGGGGTGCCAGACTTCATAGTCACCACCATTAGAACCTCAAATATGGCCAAGGACATTTAGTTTGTATGTTTAGTCATGATCATAGTTTGTTTCTAATAGCTGTTGGAATTTCTGTAACTTACCCTTCATGTCTTTTATTTTGAGATAATTTATGCACTCCAAGTAACTGCAAGAATTGTGTTATTTCTTTACTTATCGTAATTTAGCCTCCATTTACAGATGTGTTTGTAATATAGTGATTTTGTAATATAATTTATATCATTTAAAACTGTGAATAAAACTGTCTTGCCATTCAATGTACTTGTTTCTTGCTTGCATTTAAACAGATATAGTGTGTACAACAAATGGCAGAAAATTGTGAGAGGATAAGGGAAATTTTGGAAGTAATGGGCAAGTTATCTTCAGTAGAAATCCACCTTTAGAAACAGACTAGTCAAATGGGAAGTATGGTTTTAAGTAAACTGAACTGTGTCCTTTCTATATCCTGTGCCTTGATGTGTGTGTATATATATGTATATATATATAATATATATGATTTGTAAGTAATAGTTACAGCATTTGTTGAAAAATTAGCGAATTCTTTTCAATTTGGCCTACCAGGCCTGCTTATAGTGAGTCCTCCACACTTCATTGTTTAATTTTAATGAACCAAGAATTGCATACATTTTATTGACCATTAATGATGTGATACTTATTCCTGTATAAATTTGTTTGCTTGCAGTAAATTGCTCAATCTTCGGACGCAAGAAGAAACAGTACAAGGATAAATACTTGGCAAAACACAATGCAGTTTTTGACCAATTAGATTTAGTTACATATGAAGAAGTTGTCAAACTGCCATGTAAGTTTGCTGCATAATTTTGCCCTTTCATTTGTATAAAATGTGTATCAGTTTAGGATTGTTTAGATATCATTAGTGCTATTTACACTATAAACCTGAAAATTTTACAAATAACATGTTAATTCCATATGAAAGTACAAGGGTTTGTTAGATTGTAGCTTTGTGGATTAATACACCTTTCTGCAATTGGTAGTTTTTAAAGTAATTAAGCAAAAGGGATTTGTATGCTGTGTCATGAACTGTTTCGTGTTGATCATATTTTATATGGAGATGCTTTAACATATTTGTTGAACTGTGCCATATTTCATAAAGATTACAATTGCCACAATGGAACTGGTACTTTACACAAGAGCCTGCACAGAGTGTTCTGCATAAGGTGTGCCAAATTTCAAGACGTTATTGTATGATTTATTTTCAATAAGAAATTACATATCAATATATGCCTTATTATCAGTTTTTAAATCACTAGAAGCATTTTAAATTGAATTTAATTGGATTTATTTCACATTCCACAGATCCAGTCATGGGTACAACCTTGGATATAGAACATTGTCATAATACCTATAAGCTCTATGTAACATAGATCAGTCATGTCAAACATAATCTGAAGGAGATACATAGGTTAATTCGTACAGTATTAATACAATATAAATATACAATAAATCATGTAAAATAAATAGAAATACAATACAAATTATGTGATTGATTAAATCCATTGTAGAGTACAGTCAGTTACAGGAAAGGATAGATTTTAAATGCATATTACACAAGTAGCATAAAAACCAAAACCGAAACAGTACATCAGAAATAAATACACAAGTATAAAAATGCAAAGATTTAAAACTATATAAGTATAAGTCATGAATAGACAAAAAAATAAAATTGTAGGGTTATTATCACTCTGTATGTAAGATGCTATCTGTCATAATATTCTTCCAAAGTATAATGTTTCAAGATAATGTACAGTATCTCTTTGTGTGACCCACTTTCATCCTTACTCCCAACTCTGGAAAACACTACTCCCACGTCCATATACCTGTTTTGGCCCATACACCCAGTCTGTGAGGTCACTGGCTCGCACATCCCTTGACTATGTCTTGTGGGGTACATGAAAGACATGGTGTGCCAGCAAAAATCACAGGCAAGGGAAGAACTCTTGCAGTGAATCATGAATTCTGCTGACCACATAGGGGGAAGCGATGAAATTATCAGAAAGGCACCTAGTCATCTTTGAGACACACAGAATTATGCATAGAGAATGATGGCGGTTATTTTGAACAGTAATCAGTGTAACATAACTGAAAATTGACGTTCTTTGATATTATCTAATCACAAGTAATGTTTCTCTTCCAGGTCGTAGGTTGACTAAAACAGCTAACTCTGTAATGTAACTAAAAATTAATGTTTTTCTCTTGTGGTTCTATCTGACACAATTTGCTTTTGATGTTGTACATACAGTAGGGTAAGATTTAATTGCTGTCTTTGTTTTGTGGTGTTGTCAAACACATATTGTACAGCAGGTTAGGACTTCATGGTTATCTCTCTTTTGTGGTATTATCTGACACACAACTTTATTTTTATTTGTACAGTATGACAAGGCATATGTTACGTAAAGTTATGGGTTACATCCATGTATGTAAATTAAAGTGCTCATAGTGGCATAATGGTTGATAATCGGGCATACGTTGATACAGAAATTTTTACTCGAAATGACTCATGTAAGAATATCCGCAAGTTTGGAGGCATTATGTGGAATACTTTGTACAAAAATTCATAGGCCATACATTTGGTGGCCACAAGTAACTTTTTACTAAAACTTGCAATAGTCAAAGGGCAGTTGTAATGACAGTGAAATTTATCAAAATACATATCACTGAGGTGGCAAAAATTATGACTGGGCTAAAACCTTTCAAATTGTCATTGTAGATTTTCTTATTTTCTAGGAAGGTTATTAATGCTGTTCTGTGACCTAGGAAATTCAGAGTCATGGATTGTGTGTCCTTGAAATAATGTTGTTCATATATTAAGATTGTTCACATTAGTTACAGAATTGCAGTTCCAAAATGAATGCTAATGAATACTGCAAATTTCAGCCATTGAAATGACAAGAAACTGTCATCATTTAAGAAAAAACTAAGATGCTCATGTACATTATATTGGGCTGTTGTAGATTGTGATACCTTGTAGTCTGGTAAGTTGGTACCAGTGTTTCGGAGGGATGTGTTGCCTGTGTCTTCAGGGTGTGAGATGGTAGGTTTATGTTGCTCTGAAATTCAGCACACACCTACCAGACTACATGTTATAACCCACAAGACTTCAGTATGCAGCTTTATTGCTGTGAAAATCTCAAATATCAGAATACAAGAACATTAGTTTGTCATTAAAGTTGGGATGAGAAGAAAGTTCTTATTTGCTGACACAATATTTCATTACTTGAGAGAGATGGTCCTATTCTAAACAAATGTCTCTCGGAGTACATTACACTTATGCCTATCAAGTTGCATGTGGATGTAATAATTCTGTTTTTGAAATGTTCTGTTACTTCATGCAGTAGGACAAAGTTATTAAATTCATCCCTCAACGCAAGCCTCCGTGCATTGTATAGATCTTTAATTCCTCACATCACCAGCCTTGGTGCAATGTACTGCATAAGTGTGTTTTAAATGTAAGACTGTTCCTTCCAGTGCACAAGCTGGAATTTAATCTCCAGAATCATTGAAGGTTTTATTGCTGCCTGTTGTCTAAATTGTTGTGTATAACAGATATTTAAATCAATTGCTCTGATAGCTTTGGCGCACAGTTATGTATTTCAACTAATGTGGCAGAAAGTTACTTATAACCATACTGGTATAAAATATTGTAATTTTTCTCATGCAATATGTTTACAAAACTGTAAGTGCTTTAGAGAGGGAGGCCGCGCACCCATATTCATGTTTCTTTTTTACTGTTCACATGTTGAAGAGTCACCTGCAAACTGGAGCATTGCATCTTTAACATTTTGATTTTTTTAAGTCTGCAGTGGGTCATGTCACGATACTGTGTATTGTGTTGTCACTCAGAAATACAGAGATGTTATACATGTGTATGCCTGAAAGCTCATGCATACAATATTTCCACCTCTCTGTTTTTCTGTTATTATCCAACTACCTCTAAGGTGGAAATAAAATCCTTTTGACACCCCTTCTTGCTCATAAACACTCAGCTGTCAGGTGAAGAAAGATTGACTGTGTTTATATAATCAATAGTGTCTGATCCAGCATTCCAGAGGAAGACCTTAGTGCTTCTAGGAGCACATGGAGTTGGCAGAAGACACATAAAGAACACACTTATAGCGAAGAATCCTGACAAGTATGCATACCCCATCCCACGTAAGTACATTTAAATAACCGCAAATAGTAGCAGTGATGCCTCTGAGTGCACATAGATCTTATGCAGGGGGAACCCATGAGGGAACTTGGCAAAACAGTAACAAAATTAGGAAGAGAGTATTCCATAATGTTGTATGCAGAATTCCCCATTGCAGTTTATTAATCTTATGTGCAGCCTGTCTGTTTATTTGTAACCTTAATTAAAGTGAATTATTATTCTTAATGTGGCTGAAAATTCGAATTGTTTGGAAGTTTCACTCACATGCGAATTTATTAGTGCCAACCCACTGATATGGGAGAGAGAGAAACAGGAAAAGGAAAAAATAAAGAAGGGAGGAAGGCAGAAAAAGAAAGAAAGAAAGAAAGAAAGAAAGAAAGAAAGAAAGAAAGAAAGAAAGAAAGAAAGAAAGAAAGAAAGAAAGAAAGAAAAAGAAGGAAGGAAGGAAAGAAAGAAAGAAAGAAAGAAAGAAAGAAAGAAAGAATTAACATTTCAAGCATATTTCAGTGTGATTAAATTCTGGGCCATGAGTACAATCAAAATTGTAAGAGCAATAATATGAGAGTATTTTGTGGCATGTAGTAAGTTTTTCTTTCTTACAGCAATGTTTTCACTCTTGTCCTAAATTTTTTTAACAGTTTGCCTCTGTTTTAATGAACATTTTTTCAGATACAACGAGACCACCACGAAATGATGAAGAGAATGGAAGGAATTACTATTTTGTTTCGCATGATGAAATGATGGCTGATATTGCAGCGAATGAGTATTTGGAATATGGTATGTAGTTTTTAATTCAATGTATCCAGTACTTGACAGTTTAGAGCTTCTGCTACAGAGACGCTGTGAAAAGAAGTTTGTAGATGGTGGGAATGACGGCACTCTGAGCTTTTTTTAACCTTGGACATCCTGTTGTTTTGCACAAATTACAGAATAGTTATTAATTACCATCAACACAACAAATTTGGTTATATTTTATAGATATGCAGCCACATGTCTTAGCCAGCTATGTGGTCATCCTCAGGCTGTTTAAATACATAAAACATAAAAATAAAAATTATAATAGCAACATCAATAATGGGGTCAATCTGACCCCACTACTGATGTTGCAGTTATAATTTTGATTTTATGTTTTATGTATTTAAACAGCCTTAGGATGACCATGTAGCTGGTTGAGACATGTGGCTGCATATCTGTATAGTGTAATAAAATTAGTTGTGTTGATGGTAATTAATAACTACTGTGTAATTCAAGGCTTTTCCTTTCTGCCTACTGTAGTGTTTCCCTCCAGCCCCCTCTGGGGCCTACATCTGCCAATACAAGGATTTGTCATTAGTGAATGTTTCGATGTGGTCATCACTACCAATATGCATGTGAAAAGAATGGCTAGATGACTGGAGGTGTATGTAAGGAAGAAAGGCAGATTGAAGGAGCTGTGGAAGTGGCCAGTCCATGGGGACTACTTTCCACAACTTCAGTAGAAGGTTTCTTTCCTTTTTTCTCCCACTTACAGAGTTGTGTGTGAGACCTTATCTCTCATTTAGTTTTAAAGGGCAGAATTTAAACATTATTTAATACAGTATATTTCAAAATATTTGTCTTATTACTGTATCTCTCCTGGACAGGAACTCATGAAGATGCTATGTATGGCACAAAGCTTGAGACAATCAGAAAGATTCATCAGGAGGGACGGATGGCCATCTTGGATGTGGAACCTCAAGCACTCAAAGTGTTACGGACAGCAGAGTTTGCACCCTATGTTGTGTTCATTGCTGCACCAGTTCTGCAGAACCTGGCAGATGTAAGGGCATTGCAACACTTGGTCTGTTTCACCAATTGAAGAAACATTTCTGACCTGTTTTTATTGACTGGGGCTCAGCAAACCCATTCAGCTACTCATCCATGATATGTGTAAAAATCCAGGCTAATGAGCGAAAAAGCTTTGAATTTACCTTTAACAGCTTCCAGCTGTCTATTTTAATTGTTTCATGGATGCAAAGTAATGCTGATCAAATTCCAGCAGAACTGACCCAAGCAGGTGGTAGAGGAATATGATCGGAGATCCACGAACTTTTTTGGAACAAATCACTATATATATATATATGTGTGTGTGTGTGTGTGTGTGTGTCTGTATGTATATATGTATATAATGAAATAAGGTTGGCTGGGGAGTTGGCTCTTTTGTGCCTGATATCAGATTAACTAATTCAGGCTCATATAGTCACAGAATATAATTCCATGTACATTGCACTTACAATTAAACGTCAAACCTTGACCATTATGAGAAGTGTTATGTAATTATGAACAGTCTGTTCAGTCAACATCAAACCATGACTGTTATATGTAAGTATGAACAGTGGGAGTTGGTCTGCCCTATGCTTGGGAACAAGGAAAGTATGTCATGGATTGAACGAAGTTGGTTTATTTTAGAAACATAAACACATTTATATAAATTATACAGTAGTCATGTTACATAGGCTGATAATGAATATGTGTGTACGTATTAATATTACAAAGCGAAAAAAATGTGTACAAATTTGACAGCAAAGTACAGTACTATGTCTTCTGTCTCTATTAACATTTTTCATTTGTCCTACTCATTTCTAGCTCCTCTGTACAGAAATATACTTCAATTTTTGGCACTCTACATGTCCTTAAGAAAGGAATACAAACAAATTGAACAATTTTATGGTATTCATTCCATGCATTGATAATGACTCATTTATAAGAACACACAAAAAAAACCACATCTTGTGTTTACACAGTTATATTACATTAAAACATTAAAAACTACTGTGTGTTTTGATTCCTATGGGATCACCATTGGGGACTCCGTACATCCAATGATAATGTATAAAACATTAAATAACTAATTTATATGTTGTAAAATCCTAATGTCTTGTACATCTACACAGAGCAACCTGCAATTTACTTCTCAGTTTGTTTTACGTGCCATACAAGATGTCAGGATTTTACAACATATAAGTTAGTTATTTAATGTTTTATACAATATAATTTGATGTATAGACTCCCTGATGATGATCCCACAGGGATTGAAACATGTAGGAGTTCTTAATATTTTAATGTGTAAACACAAGATTGTGCATTTGTTGGTGTGTTATTATAAAATGGAACAATGTCAGATGTCCAGGTTGCTATTGCAAATTCTTTAATAAATATCCACCCTGTTTGAATAACAAGAACTGAATTGATGTTGTGTGAAGTGTTTATTATGAAGTGTATTTCACTTGTTTCATTTGTGTTCCAAACTGTGTATAATTTTTTGTAATTGTAACTGTCTTTACGTTCTTAATATTTCTTATTTTCTATTTGTTCCATGCTATAGCCATCTCATTTTATTTTGCTAGATGTTATACGTTTTTTTAGTGACATCTTTTCCTGCACTACATGGGTTGGTGTTTTTAAGTAAACAAGAAAGAGTGGAGGATGGAACACATTACAAAAATTATGTGTAGTGACATGTTAACCATTGCAATTTGTATGTACGTGAACATTCTAAAGGATTTTCCTTTGTCAGTGAATTAAAGACATGCAAGGAAAGACCCTAGTGTTTTAATAGAATTTTGAAATTAATGTCATATATTTATATACGAGAGATACTGACAGTAATTGAAGAACATTTTGTAAAAAGAGTATTCTTCTGTCCTCTTGTCTGTCCACAGATTTCTTTACCATGGAAGTTATACAACTAACAAGCACAAATTATTGAATTGTGCAAGAAATTAATAAAATCCCCAAGCTACAAGATTGTAATCTGTCCTTGAAACATATTATATTTCTGGTTAAGTAAAGGAAAAGTACACAGAACCCTCTTAAATAGGATTGTCAGTTTGCTGATCATTGCATAATGACATGATTTGCACTTACATTTTGGGTATTACATTTCAGTATGATGGGAGCCTGGAGCGTCTCGCAAAGGAATCAGATCTTCTTCGGCAGGCCTATGGTCACTTCTTTGATCTGACTATTGTGAACAATGATATTGAAGAGACAATTGCTGCTCTGGAGAAGGCCATAGAACGAGTACATACCACACCTCAGTGGATCCCTGTATCCTGGGTCTACTGACAGAAAGTACCGCCGGGCTCCACGGCTTCGCTCAAATAAGAAGTGACAGCAAGATTCATACCATGCATAGTGTACCATTTCGGTGGATCGCTGTGTTATGGATTTGCAACAGACATTGCTGAGAGATAATGCTTTGCTCAGAAAGCATGCATAATGAAACTTTCCACCAAGAAGTATACATTCAGTGTCTTCTCACATGAGTGCTACCTGTCACATGTTCTTCTGTTCCAATCATTCAACTGAATTGATTTGTTATGACATAGCTGGCACATGAGGAACCTTGACTCCATTGGCCCTGATGGAAATCTACTGCCAGAACCCCTCACTTGCCAGGAACTGTGTGTTGTTAAGTTGTTTGGTAGGATCAGAACAGCAGGAAAAGACAGTGGATGGTTCTGTTGCATAAACTTTGCCTTAAACTGCACTTTCTACTCCAGTATGTCCTGGCTATGGTACATATAGGTTTAACAACTTAATATGAACACAATGGATATTTACTTTTAAATCCCACACAAACAGACCAATGGACCTTCAATAATAAAATGTCAATTTTTGATCTTCATTATCACCATCATTGTCAAAATCCCATTTGTAGCTTCTCAATAAATACTGTATCCATATATACACATATTGCACAAAAGAAAGAATTTTTTCTTATGTACTTACAACATGAGAGAATTAAACAAAAACAGAAGAGGGATAATGAAAGGTGACAACAGTGGGTTTCCTGCTGTCAGCAACAGGAAAATAAGATCAACTATCATACAAACGCACAATACAACTTGGGAAGAAAGGAAATCTGTAAATTCTATTGCACAACGACCACAGGGCTCTTCTTAATTATTCAAAGTGTTGGGCATCGATTTGATAGAAAGAACTGAATTTAATGGAAAGGTGTATTTTTGTTATAAACTACATGAGTGAGCTGGCCCAATAATGAAATCATGTGTGCACTGCAAACTTAACTAATACTTATAAGATGAAAGACTCTTACTTGGTAGCAAGTTGACTACCTGGTAAGCTGTGTCAAATATTGTTCCAATGGGGTCATCAGTGATGTTGGCTGTGAGTTGAGTGTTAGTAGGCTGCTTCTCAAGGGAAAATAAATTAGTAGCCAGACTATATATATTTAGTGAAGTGTAGTTTGTTATAGACGAAGCCAGGTAGTAGTGTGTTTGGTGAAGTGGTTAAAAATGACAAATAAATAATATTAAAATCAGAAATTAAAATAAAGTAATACCTGAAGTAACATGAAGATGCTTGAAGTATGCATAATTATGTACAGCTCTTGATAACTTCCGTTACTAGCACGATAAAATGAGTATTCCTTATTCTAATAAATGAAGAATTAAAATAGCGCCAAGTAAATAGAATTATTGGATATTACTGAGTGAACCAAGAGATGTGTTGTCAGTGGTTTAGCCTAAAAAAAAAAAGAACAGCAAACACATAATAGATGTGTTATGTGCACATCTGTGTACTGTTCTGTATCATCCTACATATGGTGGTTAATTCAGGTTACCAGCCATTTTATACATGCTCCAGTGATGACCTCTAGAGTAGAGTACACATAATGGAGTCAGTGTTTGATTTTTTCTTTCATTGTCTGTTTCTCTTGACTACCGCAATGACTGAGCAGTGAAGTGAATTAACAATGCAGTGGCCTGAAATAATGTCTGTGCTAAGGAGATAAAGCTGTAGTTACATATCAGGGGCTGAAGTAATAACTGGATCCTTCCATCCTTCAAGAAAAATATGAAACTATGAATGTGCCATATTTTTGTTTGGAAATTGATGCTTATTCCGAGTGCCTAAAAGGACATCCAAAAGCTACAGTTACACAAGTCTGCTGTCTGGAACTTCTGGAAGGGCCCATTTGTTGCCATATATTTTTTAAAAGCATGGTAAGTCCCTCTTTCCGGCTTAAACACACATTTCAAGTAATACGCGATTGTATGATTTTCTTCAGGTTAGTCAAACCACACGAATAGCATCGCAGTTTCATTAATAGTTTAACAGTTTCATTAAATGCTTGATGAAATGTAAACTGTGAGAGAAACATGATCTTTCAAATGAAACAATACCATGAACAGTGTGTGCTGTAATTAATAGACATATTTTGGGTGGAATTGGAGAGGATTCTTGATAGATACTGCACGGAATTTGGAAATCAAATCTTTTTCTTTGTCAGTTAAACAGTACTTGTTTTTTATAGTATTTAGTCTGTGATATATGGATGTGTCGCCAGTAATCTTGCAGTTGACACATTTTAAACATTGCTTTAGATAGCTTGTACTTTCAGTCTTAGCTTTCATTCTGGCTGAGCACACACTGTTATGTTGTGACAGAGCTGCATGATTTAAGCACAGTAGGGCATTTTGGGTAAATGAACTTCTTGCAGGTAGTTACTAATTCACAGATTTCTGTCTCCTACTGATCACAGAATATCCTGCCTTTAGAATTCTGCATATTTTTTTATTTTAATGTAAAAAATATGGAATACGCATTCTTTTGCCAGAAAATGGCTGCTTTCATGTACATTAGCTTTTGATGTTGAAGGTACAATGTATGTTCCAAAAGATGATACTTAATGATTAGAAAATGGATTTTGAAAGATTATGTTTTTATCACAGACAAAAGAAGTTGGTTGATAGTGCAGGTAAAAAGTTAACACATTTGCTAATATAATGCAGATAATGTTCACTGCAAGGAAATTGAATCAAAAATATATCCCTGCATGCTACTTAGTATTAGATAATTAATATTTGTTTTTTTTAATCATATACTTTGTTACGTTCATACACAGGATGCATTGGTGAATGATAGGAAAGTTAATTTTAATTCAGAAACTTGTTGCTCTTAAATCCGTCTTTATTATGCGTGACTCTGAAGTAAGGAATCGCAAATTACATACATAAAATAAGACACACATTTAGCGTGTTTTGAGAATGAAGAATTGCTACCAACACATAATTATGCTACCACCTCATTCTTGAATTAATATAATACTAGTAACATTCTTTTGCATTCTTAAAAACAATGTCATTGTGCATAAATATAAGAAAAATAAATACATTCAAATGGAAATTAAATGTATGACAAACATTATACTGAAGTTAAAGCTAAAGTGTGAAAATCATTTACCATGTAAAATTTATGAAAAATTTTTAACACAGCCACACATAAAGTGGTGGTTACTGGCCGAAAACTAGAATATGTACACTTATTGACTTTTGGTGCTTGTAATCTTTGCCTCCATTTGTAACACTTCCAGTTGTGGCAAACAAGAACACTGATTTCTTTTCTGTACGTATTACTGTTGCAAGATTACTGTTCACTGTCTTCATATTTAACCTTTACCATATGGCCTTTTAAATCCCATGTTCCTGCTGCAGCCTTAGCACTGTTCAATATAAATGTCCATTGTGGGACTTATCCCTTTCGGATGAAAATGATGCACATTTAATGGGCCAGCATTGCCCCACTCATCCTTTAAAGGTTGAACTTGGTATGTATTGGCTACATATCGCTGAAGTGAGTATATGTACTCTAATGTGTTATAAATCACACTACTAAACATGGAACTAATTTTTATTCTTCTGGTTCCAGAAGTAGAATAAGCCTCTTAAATTCCAGTGTTTCTGTGGTCCAGCAGTATCTGTTCTTCCTTGTGATTGGCAATCAGTGAATGAAGAGATATAAGACCTCAGTAACAACATTTAAACTTAAATACTGAACATGTTTGGTTTCTTATGGCAAATATGTAGTTTTGTTATTAAACACGTGGCAGTTATTATTTCATTTCATGTAATGAGTTGTATATAACAAGCTATAATACTTTATCACTGTTCATGAAGCAGGTCCAGGTGCTTCAGATGGTGAGCATCTTTCATCCTACAAAAACCGTATCTCACAAATAAAAAATAAATACCGAACTGTGCGATTCAAGGCTTCCGCCACAGTGTGAACAAGATCTGCACCCTTCTGGGATTTTACATAGCATAGATTGGTAGTTTGTAACTGATGTTTTGGGGCAACCTGTCGGTCCCATCTTCAAGGGTTAAGTTGTCCCAAAATGTTGGTAACAAACTATCAACCTACACCGTGTAAAATCCCAGAAAGGCGCAGACCTCAAATCCCTAACTAGCCCCTGTGGATGCATATTTGATGACATAAGCACTGTGCATATGACATTTTCACACACAGTAGCTACTTCATCTTAGTGCCCCATCATCAAGCAGGTAAAACAGTGTAACATATGAGACATTTTCTGATCTCCACTGCATGCAACAAAAGGAGGCTGTCAACTCCAGACTGTTATCTTTTAGTATATTTGGCCTATGCAATATATTACTTGGATCTATTTTGTTTGAGAATCTCTGTTTTGTGTTTCAAATCTCACAGAAAGTGCTCTTAATTTTCTAGTTACTATCCTGACACTTATGGAATAAAGAAAGTTACACACGTAAAGCCTCTTGAACTGTTCAGACTGTACATATGTGTGTGGACAGACACACATTCAAAAAGCACTTTCCAGGCTGAATAATATTCCATTCATATCTGGAGATTTTCATCACAACTGCTGCATAGGGTATGTCAGAATTAACATTGTCATAGTTTCACACATACAGAAGCTTCAATTACCCCTGAGTTTTGATTATGTTTATTGAAAATGATCTGTATATCTGTACTGCAAAGCTTCTGTGGAGATTTCTTTAGCCACCCTTATAAAAAATATGACATAATTAATTTTGGTTATTGTCCTAGTGCCAAGTTCCTTATGAAATTATATAAGTCAGTAAGATGATTAATATAACCTTGACTAATCTCCTATTTCAATACTAAACAGTTGGTTTAAAGCAAAAGAAAGAATCACACTTGACAATGAATGCTACTTTAAACTAAGTTAATTGTAACTTATTGTACTTACCAGGTTTGGGCATGTAAATATCTGTAGGCTTCAATAATATCTGTTAGCCTTTCAGTAATAAGTTTTGTGTGTATGGATGTAAAATTGGAGGAATGTAGTGTGAGTTTAGATTTAGGTATATAGCTGAAACTTTGTCTTTGCAATCATAGAACCCTTACACTGGCTCCAGTCTGGCAGATTCTCTGTTGGAATAAAAATTAAATATGACTGATTATAAAATTATGCCTAATTTTGTATTGTATCCTCTGTCAGTTCTTCCTCAAACAGCCTATGGTATATGAAGTTCTGTTATTTTCCTTTTATTATGTCAGACACATGTCTACAGTAACTTCAAAAAGTTTGGAAAAAGGGGTCATATTTCAAAATCTGGCTAGAGTAAGTAGCCTTAGCTACAGTTACTTTCAAAAGACATACCAAGTTTGTACAGGTGTGTGATATGAGGTTTCCACATTGTTGCTGATGAAGGTTGCAGGCAGTCTTGTTTGAAACATTTCTCAAAGCCAGTTTGTATGACCTCCTGCATAAGTCTTTTGAAGTTGTATAAACTCTGCTGCATCCGTACAGTCACAGCCCTTCTTCATATGAATGTCCATCCACAGAAAGAAGTACGAATCACAGTGTCAAGATTGGATGAATTATGAGAAACTTTTTGGAAGAACATTTTGCAAGCCAATTGTGAAGTGATCCACTACAACATCTGTTAGGGTTAAATTAAGAAACAAGTTATTATGGTGTGGACAGGATTACTGATAGTTATTTTCACCATTGTCACTACTGTGTTCTTGGTTTTGCTGCCTTTAATACCGATCACAAAATATGTCATTCATTTAACTTTAATACCATTCATTTTAGCTGTTTAAAAATTCCCCCACACCCACCCCATTTTATACAAATAATTTTATTTATTTTGGAGTGTTCACAAACAGACGCAAACTACAAAGGAACTGACATGAAACTGCTACTGCAAAAAACCTATACTTATTAGCACCAACAAATGCACAATAGTTAATACCTCTACAGTGTGGATTAAAAACTCCAAAAACGCCGACATGTCTTTTGACAAGTTATCGAAACATACTTAGGGGTTTTTGGAGTTTTTAATACACGCTGTGTATGTATTCACTATTGTACATTTGTTGGTGCTAATAAGTTTATAACAAGATGCATGGTTTATGTAGTACAAAAATGTTACTGCAAAATTTTTGCAAATTAGCTGGTGGATACCTATACTAAACATAGTTGTTTTCTCTGTACATTGTTTGAGGTATTAATACATTTTGCAATTGCATGATTTATGAAAGGTTTGTTTGGCAAAAGGAAGACACTGTAAGGTAGTGGTATAATAATACTGCATATTCAGCATGACTTCCTTCTGCAGCATGTTCACTGTTACATTCAAAGACAAATCTAATCATGGAAGCCTGACTGTGATATTTACAGTTTTGAATTTCAGCAATTGCAACTATTAAACAAATTTAATAAAAATATTTATATTAGTGCAACATGAATTTTGATTGTGCTTTGTGAAAATTCTGAACAGTCAGTAGTCAACAGTAAGCAGCTGGTAGAGTTTTGAAGCCTTTTTCAAGAGAAATCCTTGTACATTTAGTGTAGATAAGAAACCATAAAAGTCTGTAACTTGAATTCCTGCTAACTGAGCTACTTCCTTCAGCTCCTGGACAGAAAACACTGAACGGCTTTGTGCATCAGCACGTCGTTGCAATGCAGTAATAAACCTCTTCCCCTGATTTCTGGTAGATGTGCCTGAGCCATTTTGTGAACGACGAAAATCAACGCTACCATAACCATCACTGAGTGTGTCCACCATGCTGTATTTCATAATCTCTATTACTTCCTGTGCATCCTTCTCTGTGGCCTCTTCTCGCAGTTCTAGTTTTGCTCTCGCTTCAGTAAGACGGATAAGAGATTCTAGCTGACGAGTAGTGATGGGTGTGCAGTCATTTGACTGGAGCTGACGGCGCAGATGTAAATAAAACTCTTGCAGAACACTGGCAGCTTGTGGAGTCAGTTGAGACTGTACATATTTCCTAGCATACATGACATACTTACGAAAAAGCTGGTGTGGTAAGAAATCCATGTTTTCACCAGGGGACAATTTGAGCCGTACATAAAGAGGACGCTCAGTATCTTCACCACCACAATCTGACACACCAACTGATTGTTGCTGTATCTCTCCCCTCCACTTGATACCTGAATGTAATGCCATTACATGCTCTGACAGCAGGCTATCCAACTGTTCATTGGGTTGATCTAGTAGTATAAACACCAAATCAAACCGGGACAGAAGTGCCGGACCCATTCGCAGATTCTCAGACACTGTCTTAGCACAATTGTAGTGGCCACCAGTTGGATTGGCAGCTGCTAATATGGATGTTCTTGCTGGAAGGGAGCATATGACACCAGCCTTAGCAATACTGATACTTTGCTGCTCCATAGCCTCCAGTAGTGCCTGATGTTGACTTGTCATCTTATCAAATTCATCTATACAGCAACAACCTTGGTCAGCCAAAACCAGAGCACCAGCTTCAAGAGCGTAGTTGCCTCCAGCTTCTCTTGTAAGTGTAACAGTGAGGCCAGTTGCAGTACTGGTATTACCACATACATAAACTCCCCTGGGCGCAATACTCGCACATGCCTGGAGCATCTGCGACTTGCCTAGGCCAGGGTCACCAACCATCAGAATATGTGGGTCTGATCTCCCATCTGCATGATGTAACGTGCCTCCAAAAAGAGCTAGTAACAGTCCAGCCTTTACCATTTCATGCCCATATATTGTGGGACATAATGAATTTACCAACAGTCTGAAGAGATCTGGTTGAGAATGAATCTCCTGAATGGCGTAATAATCTTTAATGTTGAATTCAATCCCAATACTTTTATTGCAGCCTGCGTTAGTTTCATTCTTATTGTTCACGACTGAAACGGCTTCAATATACATAAGAAACATACTTGGGACTTTTTTTTTAGTGTATTCTTCACTGTTGCGAACCTTGACAATCCCAGTGACAGTGACCACATCTCCAGGGATACAAGAATCTAGTAAATCTTCTGTAAGTTCGCATTCGACAGTGCGTGGCACCCGTCCACCTTCACGTTGATCATCAGCGACAATCTCTTGTAGCCTCACTGACTGCCAATTTATTGTCTGAGTAAATGGAGAAGAATGGAGTGGAGTGAAAGATTTTGCACGACAGCCTTGAGTGATACACTTGTTTGGCTGTGTAAACAAGCCTTCAGGTTGTTTTACACACTGCATTGCATGACAAGTATTACAGTGAAAAGCCATCCATACACACAGCAACTTGATATTTCCAACCCTAATTATTGTACCACGTACAGAGACAAGTTTTCCAAAGAATATGGCCTTCAGATTCTTCAATTGTGTAACAGGCTCAAAATTTACAATTCTAGCTCTGATGCTGGGCAGATTTATGGGAGGCATCACTTCACCATCTTGTAGTTGTGCCTTCACTTCGTTCTGTAATGATGATAAAACCAGCTGATGCATTGCTAAACCCAAGCAATTTATAGTCTGTTCTGGAACTTCAGACAAATCCTCCTCAAAAGATGGCCACAGTGAAGTGAAGTCACTGTCACTCTTTAAACTTTTGAGATCAACAGAAAAAAACCTCCTCTCTTCTACAGCAGGGTATAAGTACAGAGAACTGTTCTTATTAATGAATTTTTCCATTGCTTGCACTTTAACCACAGTTGCAGAACCTTCTTTATATGCTTCCCGTGGAAAATACAATTTCCATCCTTGATATGGGCTGGGTATGCTTTGGAACATATCTTCTATTTGTAACTGATTGCTCTGAGATTGATAAGATGAAACATTTGGTCTAAGTGGGAGGGTGGGCATAACAGTATCTCTATTTGAACTTCGTCCTCGAAACCTGTTGAACCAATTCCACTTTCCTTGATACCTCTGGCCTCTGCCTTGTGATTGCCACCCACCTCTGCCTCGAGGATGCCCAAAACCTCTGCCTTGTGACGGGCATCCAACTTTGCCTTGAGTTCGCCCAGCACCTCTCCCTTCTGAATTTGGAACCCCTCTATTCATTTCTGTGATTACACCTTCAACTAAGAAAAACGAGGGGAATGTCAATTACATACATACATCAGAAAAACAGCTAGCAATATCAATATGTCACGCTGTATGCTCAAAAGCGTCGCTGCATCGACAGTACTTAAACTTGTTACAGAATAGTGAACGAAACACTTTTAATTATATTGTATACAAATGAAATGTAATTTCAAGAATTGCGGCCGTAATATACACTAACGAAGTGAACATTGGAAAAGATAAAGAGGTTAAAATTGACAAAAACACCTCTCAGAGCCCATTCAATAGATTGAATACAATTTACTCAATCGTTTTAGCAATGCCGTCTTTCTTTTTATGAATTAAAGACAAACAGGCCGTTTGCAAAATATTTTGTACATTTATATTTTGCGAACACAACCAGTAACACTAACTACACAGCAATCATTTTCTCCCGCCAGATCCGTACATCACACTACCAACAACACGGATTGCAATGAAACCGGACAGTGCCGACTATAACCTCTGGTCCCCGGTGACAAAGTCACGGTCAGTAGTTGCTGGGACAACTGTTGCGAACTAGGTGATCTGTGACTGTTGCATCTGCGAAATATTAGAAAGGAGTGAATTTCTATGCTTTGTATTTTAATATAACAATTCTAGTATTTCAGATTTAAAACATTTTACTAATTAAGTTTTAATGTACTTACATAAAAGTGTGGAAGACGTCTAGTAGCACTTAGCTGGTAACTCAATTGTAGGTACGCTACGTCAAGGAACAAACTCAGTGACTGTGTTGAACATCTGTGAGTGCACGCAAAATATGACACCGGAGGGCGAGAAGTGTAGTGTGTAGTGCATAGGAAGGTAATAAAAGTGTTGCTGTAATGAAGTATATTGATTTACTTACTAAATTGAAATTTGTGTGAAACTTGTATGAGAAGTGCTGCAGTAATATTTGTATGATGCAGGCATACAGGCGTGTACGAAGTGCTGCTAGCGACATAACGTTACCTGTGCTAAACTGAACGGGCGCAGTAGGAAATCGGCGGCCACATATTATTCTTCGGGTTGGCGTTGACAGAAATGAGAATTACGTAACGGGGTATTATTTACCTGTATCATATTTTTGATGAACTGGTCGATTCCAGACTTCATGTCACCAAGTGCAGATAAAACGTAATAAGTAATTTAATTTTGTGTGCTCCCGTTAATGGCTGCTGTTAGTAGATAATTTTTCGACTTACAGAAGTCATCGTTTATTATCAGTAGAACTGCATACTGCCTCGTAGGTTTTCTGGGAGGGAACTAGCTGAATTCACACGAATGTTTTATGTGTGTTTGTGATGTCTGATATTACATAAATAATAGGTATGTTTTGGCAGTGTTAGAAATAGGTTTCACATAATTCATTATTAATTCATAGGAAGAAATGACGGAATAGTGCTAAACAGATCACAAATTGGGATAGTTTTGTATTAAAGAGAGTGTTTATAAGGTGCTGTTCTAGGGTATTACCAGGTATAGGAACAAAAAACAATACATTGTACAAGGAAGCTACTGTAATAAAATAAATGTCATATGGTTTTGATTGTGGTCTTCTGGGTTGTGACACTGTGTAGCCTCATAGATGAATATTGACATGTCAGAGGAACATGCCACCTTCATTATTAGTGTCATCGTAGACCTAGTCCTTTATCCCTGAAGGTGTAGGCAGTATGTTCCAGGGAGACACTTATATTCACTTAGAAGACTACATGGTGCCACAACTTAGAAAAACCACTGTCTGAAGAGGTTGATGTAGCAATCATGCCATAGATTTGTATGTGGGAGGTGCCTAGTTTGAGTCTTGGGTTTGACACTGGCTCTTGTGACTGAGATATGGTTTTCCTCACTGCCTTCAGGTAGGTGCTAAGATAGTACCTTGATTAGGCTATGACCACTTCCAAATCTTCTCACAGTTCATATTTCATCATTCACCCTATCATCCAGTGTTGTGTAGTCTTTGATGCTGGGAATGTTGAATTCCCTCTGACCAAAGAAAATCTCTCTCATGAAGGTGCATCGTGGTTTATGTTGATGCTGTTAGATATCATAGCTTATTGAATAGTAATATTCAGTAGCAAGTGTAACACCCCACTTGACACTTGTTTAGAGCCCCCCAATGTTGTGGTACTTAGACTTTCTGGGATGATAATCACGCTGTGCTTTGATTTTTTATTAATGGCTGCAGTGTTTACGTTGCTGTTGTTTCCATCATCGGACACTGGATGTTTAGGCACTGAAATAATGAGTGTTAGGCACCTGTCATTTCCTTGAACCCGATAAATAGGTACTCTTTCTTAGGAAACAGGCACTGAGAGTCTATTGAAAGCACTGACTTTACAAGAACTACAAAGGTAACACTATCACCACCACCAACATTGCACCAACATTACACTGTCGCCAACTTTGACAGTGAACCAGGATGAACATTATTATTTTCAAATAATTAGTAAATAAGAAACAAAGTCAATCAGGATGTCATTACCAAGCTGCCTTCATCATTAGTCAATTTTTTAACTTTATGCATCATGCCGTAATTGGCTGCATAGTAATTCGGCAAAATAGTTTCCTTGTTTCTTGTCACACTTACATCTTTTTTCAGAAAGAACCATCTTGTATGTGGAAAGTGTTTTGTCAACACTGACTGTAGTGATGGGTGCAGACTTGAACAGTGGAACCTGGCTGACGTGAATCTCTGGATGTATTCTGACATCAAAACAGTTTATAGTATTGGATATAGATTTCAGCTTACTTTGACCCAGATTTCTTGGCAGAACTGCTTTCAGTTTTGCAGAGACTTGTTTTCCTGTAGTGCTGTTCACTTTTTTGGTATCTGAAACAAGAGATATCATTTCACAAAATGCTCTTCCTGAAACCCCTAGCATTTTCACATCAGCTAACAAGAAGGTGTAGTTGTTGTGCATATGTGCCAAATTTTGTTAGAGTGCCTTTTCCATAAGAAGTGTTTGTATGTCATAAATAATCCATTCAGGGGCATGTGCTTGAAGACAGGATCTGTGGTGCAGACATGATTTTACCATGCTGGTTTAGCAGAGGATGACAAGTAACTGAATTTTTTTGTGGACTGTTGCCTAAAACATTTTCTGTACCTAACAGGGTTGTGGAAGGTTCTACAGAAAAGGCCAAACTCTTCAGTAGTAATGCTTGTGTTTTGTGTAACTTCATAATAGAACAAAACAGCAATGGACATAATGTTAGTTTACCAGAAGGAGCAACAGAATCAAAGACTGGGGATCTCAGTACTGTGGCAAATTGCAGGCCAGTTTATCAGTTTTTCATCAGTTGTTCTATTATCAGAAATCAGATCAACAGTGACAAATGTTTATCATTAGGAACAAATTTTTGTAAAGCACCTTTTATCATAGATTAATGCAAGCTTATTTGCAGTTTTCCACACTTACCACTATAAATTTATAGAACACTTCTTTGTACCACATTGAATGACAGACACCTTCATTGCTGAAACCTGCTATGTTCTGTGCTTAACTGCCCTGCTGACCACAGAAAACTGCTCTTGTGACAGTCATAAGGGCTTCTGACCACCCATTGAGTTACAGGAAGTGGTGGTTTGGTCCATCATGCTCTAGTCAACATGAGGCAGCTTTGACTTGTCTGACAATGACTTGTGCTGTTGGGTTACCACCATTGAACTCTGTTGTCCAAGTTTCAGATAATCAGGCTGAGCTTATCATGACTTGTGTTGTCTGATATGATGTGTCGTCACCAGGCCTGTGGGGTTGGTACACAGACTCTCCGACTCCTCAATTTTTCAATCTCTGACGCTGACTCTTTCATAAGAGCTCAATATGTATTAATAATGGTAAATCTACTAAAATGGTAAATGGTATCATAAGACATTTCATCACCACCACGTGAATCATCAGGCTACTTTTTAGGCTTATGACCTATATTTAAGTATAAGTCTAATGGTTATTGTAGTTAGTATCTGTTTAAGATGTTATATCATGGTTGGAGTCAGAGTTGGTACATTTTTACCAACTCCAACTCCACCAAAATTCCTTCTCACTGTGACTCCATGACTCTGACTCCAACTCCACAGCCCTGCCTGTAAGCCATACCTCAATTTACGTCCATGTGCTTTAATTCACAGTCTCCTCATTTTAAGTTCAACACCCTTTGTCTGGCTGGTTGCATGCTGGGATGCTAGGAGCGTACAAAAGTCACAGCACAGAACATGGCTTCTTATTTATCATGGGAATAACATGCTGAAATTACACCTTTTTTATTTACACCAGCTGTCTCAGGTGTAGTGTCCGCCAGTCAACTAGACCCTCTGTTCTCACAAAGACAGGTGGGAACAACCACACAACAAACCTTGTAAGTGACGGGAGCTTTGGATTGGTTGACACACATCAAAGAGAGGTGGAGTTGGAGGGGAATTCAAGAGCAGGCAGACAAACAGCAGACTCAAGAGCCACTAGCCCCACCCCCATGGAACCTTTCCACAGCCTGAATGTAGCTATTTAGAACACAGATTACATTCACTAAACACATTCTACATTTAGAAAAGTCGGGATGGACCTCCAATTTCTGATGACAATACATGGTTATCCTTTCCATTACAACTAGCTGACTTTGCATGTGTTACCAAACAGAATATTTGGCTTCTTTTTATGATTTTCCTAAGTACAGGAAAACCCACTTAAAACATCACCAATCATGAAGTTTTTCCTCCCATGACATCACAACAATTTAAGACCAAAATTTTCCCATACAATTACAATACATGTTGCCCTCTTAATAGAGCTCCCACTTAAAATGATTTCCCACTTCAGGGTGATGACCAGGGCTGTGGAGTCAGAGTCAGAGTCAGAAGGAATTTTGTTGGAGTTGGAGTTGGAGTCGGTAAGATTGTACTGATTCTGAATCCGACTGTGATATAAAATCCCAAACAGATACTAGCTACAATAACCATTAGACTTATGCTTAAGTACAAGTTATAAGTCTAAAAAGTAGCCTGATGATTCACGTGGTGGTGATGAAATGTCTTATGATACCATTTACCATTTTAGTGGGTTTACCATTATTAGTACATACTGAGCTTTTATGAAGGAGTCAAAGATTTAAAAATTGAGGAGTCTGAGTTGGAGGTTTTGTGTACCAACTCCACAGCTGTCCATAGTGTAAACTGGTGCATTTTTTAATTTCAGTTTATTTGTATATTAGCTGTGTTTACTTGACTCAAACTTCAAACCTTCTCCTGTTTAAGGATTAAACAAGTATAGGTGATGGCGCCTGTTCCACTGGAAGGGCATCAGACTCCAGCTGGGAATAATGTTCCTCAGGAAGGCAATAGAGGCGGCTCAGTATCACTTGCAGTGCTTATTGATTTCATCATCCAGCGAACATATCATGAGCTTACAGTGTTAGCAGAACTGTAAGTAAATGCACATTGTCTGTTTATAAAAATGGCAATGACAGAAGGGCCGTTAGCATTCTTATATCTCTGGCACGTGACATATTTTTTTGAAACAGATTATTTCTGAGAGGGCGTTATGCAGTGTATTTTTTTTTTCATTTTTTTTGTAAGAGTCTCATACTTTTAAACCCACATTAATAGAGCTGTGTAGCTGTGGTGATACAGAATAATCATAGTTTTTTTTTCACTCTCTGGCCATATAGAATGAACTTACTTCAGACAAAACCCAAGTACCAGCAGAACAAATAATTCTTACTGCCTTTATATTTGAGTGCATGTCTTCTGATAAGACATTGAGCTGAGAGAGACCTTTTCTTGAGATTATAGTCAGTCTGGTGTTGTGATCCACATGACCAAGGAGTTTCTAAGATATTGTGAATGTTTCTTTCCATGGATTAATTTTGGAGGAGACTTTGCTCGCTGTCCACCATTGATGCACACGTCTTTTGTAACATGCATTGTCTGGTGTCTTTTATGACAAATCCTTTTATGATTGTCTGTACTGCCAGAATATTCTCAGTTTTGAACAGGAATTGAGCCACTTGCAATGTTTTGTTAGGCTTTTATATGATGTCTGTATTTCTGTGTGTATGTGTGTGTGTGTTTGATGGCAGTGGAATTACTTACAGTGCGCAAGAAAAGATCTGTGTGATAGTTTGATGATAGTAATGTGTGTCTGAAAGTGGCCACATGAAGGGTGATGATTCAGATGTTGAATGCTGATAAACTGCCATGAATAGAGAACTGTAATATCACTGTTAATGAATACTTTGACTGCATGAAATTTTGAATATAAGTTGGTAATACAGTTCACAGTGTTTTGTATATTTTGAATTTTAGCCCATACAAGGGGGTTTTAAGTAATGGATGTCCAAAATCATGCTAGTGGTGATGTAAAATATTTATTTATATTGTGTATATATTTTTTTCAATTGTATTATTTCCAGTCATGGAATTTTAAATACCAAAATATGGTACAGTTCATTGTACTGAGAATGGTGTATGATGAGTGTGCGTAATTTGGAAATATGTGTTGTGTTTGGACTTGAACTTTCGCGTGTTTTGTCGTATCACTGTCAGATTTACAGCTGGCACTTCTGGTGTTATTTTACATAATCTTACACATATGTGTTACTGTACATGTTTATGCTTTAATTTCCAGCCTTCCTCGGAAGACAGATATGGAACGTAAGATAGAAATATATAACTTCTCAGCAAGGACACGTCAGTTATTTGTCAGATTGTTAGCTCTTGTCAAATGGGCCAACAGTGCTTCCAAAGTGGACAAATCAGCAGTGAGTACATGTTTTTTTGTAGATAAGGGAGGTCATGTACCTTGGAATAATGATTTGATGTGGACGTGCTTTGGTATTTAGTGATACCATTTACTTAAATTGTAGGCCTGTGAGCTTACCTTTTTTATAGAAACATAGTTGCAGTTTCTTATCGTACACTTCACGTCCCTTACATTGATTCTGTTTAGTTCTTTCATGTTGACTTTGTAACAGTTATTATTTTCTGTTGCCAGTTCTAAAACTATAACTTAATTCATTTTTTGGTAGCTAATGGATAT
Organism: Coptotermes formosanus; assembly: GCA_013340265.1. Classification (NCBI taxonomy): domain Eukaryota; kingdom Metazoa; phylum Arthropoda; class Insecta; order Blattodea; family Rhinotermitidae; genus Coptotermes; species Coptotermes formosanus. Next base: position 1,173,554 of record BLKM01000328.1, on the reverse strand, counting down.
AACAACAAAATTGAGAGTGCACCAGTCCTGCTTCATATTTATGAGATCCCAGGTAGAAATCTAGACCCAGACACCAGGTGTTCCTTCAGTCAAATGCTGTGATTGTTCCTCAGATTAGTCCATGGCAGCTTCTACTGTGTGACTCAGTGCTGTGGCCCACATCCTGCCACATAACCTTGTAACGATTTTGTTTCTAAACCATGATAAAAGACTTGGAGGTACAAAGCAGGATTTATTGTTACAGACATTTTATGGCTTGGATTTTCCTTTGTATTTTCAGCACATAATGGCATTTCTGGATAAACAGTCACTCCTGTTTGTGGACACAGCAGATATGTTGGCACGAATGGCAAGGGAAACTTTGGTTCATGCCCGATTACCAAATTTCCACATCCCTGCAGCAGTAGAGGTTCTTACAACTGGAACATATTCAAGACTGCCTGCATGCATTAGGGTAAGTTATGTTAAATTTGATATAAAGGTCTGTTGGGAACTGCACCTAAAAGTAATGATGAGTAAAATGGCCTTTTTTTTAAAACTTTTATGAATATATGGGAGTATGTTGAGTAAAATTTGTTTGTCTAAGTTAACTTCACAGAATTATTGTAAATTGCTTCTGAAATTAAAACTGACTAAAATAAGCTTCCATTTTTCTAATTTAAGTTAAATACCTAGGATTATATTAAGTAAAATGTGTTTACTATTTTATACTAAATGTACGGGATTATTGGAAACTTCCTGTGAAAGTAATGTTTAGGAAATTAAGTTTAACTTAAATATGTAGGATTGTGTTTTATACAGTATGTTTGTTTGTGTATTTTTTTTTGTATTAACTGTGCACAGTTAGTAGAAACTGTTTCAGTAAGTAATGACAAGTAAAGTGTCAAGAAGTGGCTTTGAAAATCAAAGGGTTGTGAAATCTCAACTAACAGTTATTAACTGATCATTACCTAAGGTCAAGAGGAGGAACAGTGCCATAAATTTAATTAAACAGAACAAACAGGAGTAAAATAATGACAGTTTTCACTGACTTTCTAGTTTAGATCTTTCTTCCCAGTAATGCTCAGAGAGAGTTTTCAGACAGTTTTCCTGTTACTCGAGTTGGGAGCATATGGCCTCCACAACGCAATGCCAGCAGACTCTGTTTCCAGCTACTGCCTTGACCTTTCTTCAAGTCTTTACCACTATTTCAGCTTCCACCTTTATTGTTGTCCTCCAGCTCCTTCTGTGTCTTCCTCTTGTAGATTGTCCTTGGAGGGTTCCAACTTGAAGCATGTTTCTCTGTGGCAGAGGAATCCTTTCTCAGTGTACATCCAGTCCACTCCTATTTTCATAGTGTGATTTGCCTGGCCGCTGGTTTCTCTTGTGCGCACCTCCACAGCTTGTCATTTCAGATAAGCTTAGGCCAAAAGATCTTAAAACTTTTCTAAGACACCTGTTCATAAATGTTGGCTGGTTCTGTTTAATTCTGTTTGCAGCCTACCATGTTTGGAACCCATACAGGACAGACTTAACCTTACTTCTAAAAATTCTCTATTTTGTTCCAATAGATATCTTCCTAGTCTTCTATAGTCGATAAAGTTGAATAAAAGCCGTATTTGCCTTCGGAAGCCATATTTTTACATCTTCCTCTGCCCTACCGTGTTGATCACCACACTAAGTATGAATATTTGTTTGCTTCTTCAATATCATTGTCATTTATTTTGAATCTTTTGTCACTTTTTGGGCCGTATGTACTCAGAATTAATTTCTGTGTTGCTGCAAGTTGGTGGGAAAGGGCCTTTCAGAATTCCAAGCCTGTTCTTTCTCATAGCAGTGTGTGGCCTTAAAAGATATGCCAAACATATTAACAATTATAAAAGTCTTGACAACCTTAATTAATAAGTGGCAGCAACTGTCATTGCTTTTGAGGTATGTTTTTTTGTACCAAAACATCTACTGAATACACAGGACAGTATGTAAGTACGTAATTTTGTACACTATTGTATGGCTTGTAGTAGAATAGTATTTGTTGCTTTCAAAGGACCGTATAGTACCTCCAGATCCCATCACCTCTTCAGAGAGGAGGTCAACGTTGTTGCGACTGAATCAAGTAATTCAGCATCGTCTTGTAACTGGAAATCTCCTTCCACAGATGAGGAATTTGAAGGTAATTAAAGACATCATAGCATTGAATGAGGATATTTATAGTTTAGTGATGACTATTCTGGTGTGTTGCAACAGAAAATTGCAAAAATTTACATGCTAGCTTGGCTGTGTTTGTCTGTGTGTCTGCATGCACCGACTGAGAACTGCTGAATGAATTTTCATGAAGTTTGATATTAGAAGGTCTTAGTAAAATCTGTTGACCAATTCAGTTTTCATTAAAATTGGGCAACAGTACCTCACTAGAAACTTACTGGTGAGAGAATTGTTTTTCATGTAAGGTGTAGAGTAGTGTGCAACAGCATTTCCCAGGGGAGTTATACAAAAGCAAGTAGACGTAGCAGAATTTTTATGATGTGCGTATATTTGCTGATGTATTTCAGGGGTAGAGTTTTATGTGTTTTGTGTTAGTGAAGTGGCTGTTGTTAAACAAAGTACAAGGTGTAAGTTAATAAAATCTATGGCTGCTTTGAAATGAAACAGAAAAGAGAAGAAGGAATTTTGTAAAGTTTAAGCAATGACTATTATAATGTTTAAAATATGTGAAATTCAGGTGGATTTATACATGTGTGCACCATATTCCAGTCTTGCATTAAAATGCGTCGCCTACAAATGAAAATAAGTGAACAGAACTTCTGCAGTCTTTGTTTTCCAGCCTTGTGTTAAAATGTACTACTACTAAAATGTACTACTACTCATGCTGGTTACAGTGTAATGTGAAAGAGAGATGGAATGTAGTTGCATTAGAGAGGTGTAAAGTAATACACACATCACACTCAACCTGAAGTAGGTAATGTAAATGAAAAATGAAATTAACATTTAACTAACTAACTAACTAACTAACTAACTAACTAACTAACTAACTCCACAGAGGAGTGGCCTTCTTCAGAAGCTAACAGTTTCTCAGCCAGTCAAAAGATTCCCCACATTTTATGGAACCCGGAGGTTCATTACTGCATTCACAAGAGCCTGCCACCTGTCCCTATCCTGAGCCAGCTCAATCCAGTCCATGCCCCCCATCCCACTTCTTGAAGATCCATTTTAATATTATCGTCCCATCTACGCCTGCGTCTCCCATGTGGTCTCCTTCCCTCAGGTGCCCCCACCAAAATCCTGTATGCACCTCTCTTTTCACCCATACATGCTACATGCCTCGCCCATCTCATTCTTCTCGATTTAACATTTAGTTAATCTGTTAAAAAAGGGGATTTCTATTCATTGACAGCTCTGTGGGATTGGCGTTTTACAGACAAGGACATGTGACATTTTATCTCTTATTTAGCTGGATGAGTTTTGGTCATTTATTTTATTGTGCTCTAAACTGATTAAAAGGTTGAAAGGAATATGGTTGAATCAGTACCCTGATGACGAGGGGGGAGATGTCTCTTAAAACATTGGCTTATTGACCATCAAGCAGTCTGATGTGGCTGATAGCCTCAGAACATTTTATCCAGTTTAGTCGCTGTGTAAGCTTCAAATTATATATCACAGGAATAATGGTTCTGCTGTGTTGTTTGCAGTTTCATTAGCATGCCAAGTTATGTTGTGAACCTGTGGCAACATGGCAGTGATTGGAGATGAGGTGGTGGGTGGAAGATGGTGTAAATTCTTTACTGTGCTGTGGCACACTGATTCAGATGCAACGTTACAGCTTTAATATTTATTGTTTATTGGGAAATCACAAATCTTCATACTATTGCTTAGAATTATGAATACGCTGGCAATGAGAGATCTTCCTTATGTAATGCTCAGTGAGAAGCATGCAGTTCAGCACTGTATCTTGCCATAAACGTGAAGTGATTGTCATAAATGAACTGCATGCTGCAATTGTGGCAGCTGTGTAGCAGGAGATTCAGTTTATGATGTACATCAGTCTGTGCATAATGACTGTGATGGCTATGTGACTGTTTGAACAAACTGCCAGAACTTGGCTGAACCTCTCTGTATGTGTTACACATAAACTTCTGTGTGCATGGACATGTGTGTTCATTTGTGTTGTGGCAGAGTGCATCGGTTGGCCATTTGATGAGGGTGTCATGTCTGGAAGTGATACAGGTCTAAATTCTATTCTTTCAGTATGTAGATATATAATTATAATTACATTTTGTCTTTTTCTTAGATTGAGAGTGGTCGGGTCACTTTTACTGTGGAACATGAATTTGAAGTTTCCCTTACGGTAATGGGAGATGGACCAAATATTCCGTGGAGGTTGTTGGATATTGATATCCTTGTTGAGGATAAAGAAACTGGTGGTATGATATTTATCTAAAAATGTGCTGCAATTTTGCTTTTAATGTACATTTTCTTCCTCAGCATGTTATTCTTTAACTGTTTAGTGCTGAATGTTACATATTTAAAGCACAGGGTGATGCTCAAAATGCCGAAGTCATATAAATGTATTTGCTCTAATGCAGCCCTCTTATGTAGGGGTCATTTGAATTGTGGTCCTCTGCACATTACTACAGGCATTTAGTTCTGGTGCTGAAGGGTTAAATAGTTTTCTGTGGAGCTGGTTGTATCGGAAATAGTGTTAACACACTGCAACTGAGACATTCACTCCTACTTGCACTGTGCAGTCTGTATATTAACCACTTCCTTTTCCAGCTCATTCATTCTGAAGATCGCAGTTTTAGAGTATGCCAGAGTGGAACAGCTTCAATAGCTGATGTGCCTGAACCCTGAAATCCATAGTTACGCTTTATATACAGGCTGAAAAGTTGTGACGACAAGAAAGTATGAATAATATTACAGTGAAACCCTTTTAAGAAAATTTTGAAAATTCCAAGAAAATCCTACTTCTTAAGCGGGAAATTTCTTAAAAGGGTAATTTTAATGAAATGGGAGAATTTTGGTGCTTCTTGATCCTGACTTCTTAGGCGGGAAATTTTCTTAACCGGGTTTTTCTTAAGCGAGTTTCACTGTAGTGCTTTACCCCTTGAAGTTGACATACAGACCAGCTGACACACTCGTAGTGAATTTTTTTGGACTTGTCTTTGTGAATTTTCAAATTCAGATTTCTTGTAATATCTGCATTAGGAGCTATGCTGTGAAGTGAAAATGCAACCTAATGTGTACAACTCATAGGAGTGAAAAGAATGTCTTTGTTTTTCAGATGGTAAGGCATTGGTCCATTCTCTCCAGGTGCAGTATATCCATCAAGTAATCCAGTCAAGATTAGTTGATAATCCCCAGCCTCTTACTGAGGTCTACAACTGTCTGCACTTTTTCTGTCAGAGTCTTCAACTTGAGGTACGAGTTAATAACAAACCAGATTCAGGCATGTCTTTGTTAAATTGGCTAGTATGGTGCCAAAGTGAGAATTTTAAAGACTTTCTACACACTTTTATACTTCTACGCTGAATCTTGCCCTCTTTATTTGGATCAGATGTTGCGGTTAAATGGGTAGCATATATACTTTATATTTGTGAGATCCCAGCTTCAAATCTTGACTTGAAGACTATTTTGTGACAAGTTTTTTATTGTTTTTCAGAGTGCCTCTAGAAAAATTCTTGTATAGGATGTGAAATTAGGGCACAGCTGTTTCCTTCCATATCCATTCACTGTTAAGTAATCACATTTTCCAGCATTGTTGGTCTGAGCTATAACAGTGCCCCTAAATAAATGAACTTATTTGAGGGATCTGTGACGTAGATTCCAGCGAAGTACCTGTGCTGTTTGATACTAGGCATTCTTGGGTTTAAGGACTGAGGTTCTTTTGTCACTGTTTGCCTGGTAGCGTATGTAAGTGTCCTTTAAGCCATGAATCAGTGGAAATTTGCCATATTTGCCTTATTGTTGTCTGGCTTATCAAAAGTAAAATTATAGAAATAAAAACACTAAGAAGTTTTGTGTGTACAGGTGCTGTATTCCCAGACACTTCGTCTGTGTAGAGACCGTTTGGATGATCACATCCACGTGGATGATTACACACCAGGGAAATGTCTGTCTATTTCATACTGGAGGTAATAGTTAAATTACTTAATACTTTTGTAGCTGTATGGTGGATACTGTAATATGTGAAAGTAGCGTTAAGCTTTCACTCTCTCTTTTAATACTGTAGGTAGTGCTTTGCGCTTTTGTTCTGTTTCTCACATATGATATCTGTATTCCACTTTAATAAGAATTTGTAGGTACTATCCACTGTAGCTCATGCTTCATTTCTTGTATTGGTGTGAACCATTTTTCATAATTTTTCTGTATTGGAGAGAAAATTGAAACTGGTGATTTGATGACTTTTTAGGTTAGTCAAAGTTATTGTAATAGTCTTTAATTTCAGGTTGAAGTAGTCATCTTTTCACGTGAATGTTGTTGTTGCATGCACTCAGTAATTGCTTTTTTGCTGATAGCTGTATCAGTGTAGCAAACATATCCATAAGTTAATGAATTTCTGGTTTGTGCAGAACAGTACACGTGTTGATATTTTGAAATAATTAATATTTTTAACTGTTCACCTATAGGACTGGATGAATAATAATATTTCTAATTGCATTTTAATGTAACTCTGCATTGTTTAATATTCCATAATATAGCCAGATAGATTGGGCAGTACAGTGAATAAGCTATGGACTGGACACCTAGAGTTTAGTTTCAGGCAGAAGGTGAGATTTTTCACTTTTGTCATCACATCCAGACCAGTTTTAGCCCTTTCCTGAGGGGTAAAATGGCTGGGGTATGACATTGACCAAGCTGTAGCCCCACCGTCACGTGCATCCTCATTGTGTGGTGCTTAGTTCAGCTCTTACCTCGATTATTCCATAATTTACATTTCAGGGAGTTAACCTGCAAAGATCCAAGGTCAGAGTTGGGATATCGACTGACTGTACAAGTGGATACTCATGACCCAGCACGACCTCTTGCTGTTGTCCATGTTCCATCACTTGGCAGTAAGGTAAAGTAGCATGTTTATATTGTAAGCATCTTTTACTTTAATTAGTGATGGTACCCTTAATTGTGTACACCCATCTGTCCATATCCTCTTAATAATGACATTATGGGTAAGGAGGATTCGTTGGAGTTTGTGTGTATTAATTGGTCAAATTCAGTTTGGCTACAGTTGATACAACTGACAACTTTGTGACACATATTAAGTACATCATTAGAAATATTTTAGTAAATTTTGTGAGAACTGAAAAGTATTCAGGTAAAACTTGACTTTAGTGTAGATGTACACAAATTTTTCCAGAAATCTAGGAACCATCTCAAAATTGTAGGTGCCAGAAGGGTGACATGAAGCAAGTTTCACACTGAGAACCCACAAATATTAGATGCCATGGTACAAAATTAAGTCATCCAGCTGGCTCACCAGGGATTTGTACGCCCCTGCTTTGAAGTGAATAATATTTAACATTATGAATATCTACAGCAGATCACATTCCATATCCTGCCATCCTGTTAGTATCTTATTGAAATTATCTGATGTGTGAGCATTATTAAGATTACTGTCACATCTGTGAGGACTGTAATCTTACTATTTATTACTGTACGAACTTCAAATGTGCAAATTTTATTTACTTCCTCACAGGAAAGTGAAATTGCGGACAGAGCCATACGATCTGATTTGTTATCCATGGAGCGTCTTTTGGTGCATACAATATATGTTCGGACTCGGAGTCGTCTCACAGAGTTGAAACAAGAACTGCAAACTATGCTGAAAGATGTGGAATGTAAGTGCCGTTTTCTAACCTATTTTTGTTACAGCTTTTGTCATCTGCAATGATTTTCATTAAAAACCTTTTATTAGGCTTTCAGTCAGCTTTGGTTGCATCTTAAATATTCTTATAAGTGTAACACCGAAGCTTGGTATGTCATGCCCCACGGAGCATGTCAGGGTGCTTCATGGGAGATAGAAGACTGTTGAAGAACTGGAGAAGAATCAGATGGAGAAAGTGATCAGAATAGGTGAATGCCTCAAACAAGGACTGGATTCACTTAGGTGCTGAGAAGAATATCAGTGTCAGTCATTACATATCTGTTGACAGTGAGTTTGCCATGTGTGGCATTTCCAGCATTGATGAGTTGTGTGGTGATCAACGAAGGCTTTCCTTTGCAGGTCATCTGCAAGGTTCTCCTGCTATCCTGTCAGTTCCAGTGCTGCAGCCATGCTTGAGAGCTGAGCAGCTTCTTGTGACGGTGGACACGCATACCGGCATGTTACAATGTCATGTGCCACAGTATGATGCGCCTCTTATACCTGAATTGCAAACGGCTCTAAATGGAGATCATTCTCGCCTTCCTACATTGGTTTCTGAACTTCGGTATGGTTTTAGTATAGTTTCATATGCACCCCTAAAAAGCATAATTGGATGCAGGAAACCTACCTTCATTTAGGATACTTTCCTGCAGTTGTCTAGATTTGTACTAAATAGTGTTGTAACATTTTGAGCCCTAAATACTTGTATATATATCGGCCTCAAAACTTGACTGTAAAATAGTAGATTGCCCCTGTTGTGATAATGTTGAAAACATGACAAGTATTTTATGAAGAAAATCTGCTTTTCTTTTTCATGTTTAAAGGTTGATAGGTAAGTGTATGAGCGCACATTAGTATGATATAAGATCCACTATTCTAGCCAAACATTTGGTCTGTTTTGTTGGAAATATTCTCCTAAATATGAAAGGGTGGGTGGTTAACTTTATTCTTTGGGGACAAATTTATGATGTTTTTTGAATGTAGGTTTTTTTTTGGGGGGGTTCTGCGGTGCATATGTGGGGCTGGCTTTCAGACTCTGGATTGTCCTCTGAAGATTATGGCATTTTATTTGTGGTGATAAAGGAAGATATAAGTCACAACTGGTCGTGCCCATCCACCAACACCACAAATGTCATAGTCTCCCAACAGTATCTCTGAAGGTTGAGCAAAAAGTATTTTCTTCTCATACAAACACAAGTAGTGCTCCAGTAAGACACTTCCTGTCACAAAATGGCTGAATAGCTAACTCAGCCATATTCAAGTTGCTTTACAGAAGCATAGTATGTTTATTAATGACTGAATTTTTATTACATTTAAAAAATACCCAGGCATTGTGCATTTTACATGAAATGTGTATGCCTCAAAACTGTTAAACATTTTATATGTTGTACAGAAGCACCTTTTTAACACATTCTTATTATGATCCATCACCATTTTGGCAGGGTGGGTATTCTTGTAACACAGACTTCTCACTTGTTCTCTACCTTCCCAGCCAGCAGTGACTGCGTTGTATCAACGTTTAGTTGTGCTTTAGTTCTGTTTATTTATGTCTTCTCTCACTTGGGCTCTTCATATATTGCTCAGCCCCACAAATGGTTCTTTTGACATATGTGTTTTTGGATGCCCAAGGAATTCTGTTTCCTTTTATCCATAACATATGCCTGTTAGTTTTATGCTTTTATAATTTTTCTACTTGTAGATCTACTTTGGATTTTATCTCTTCTTTTTCATATCATGATACTTTGTAGCAGGGAGTTCCAACTGTAGATATTGGCTGGCGTAGGAGTAATTACAGGTTTTATCTACATTAACATCAGTTCAGGAGTTCACCAGTTCTTTTAGATACCACATTTTTGCTGTTGCCTCAAGTGTCTCTTGAGTACCAAGTAGTTTCGTTAAGTATAGTCAGAGAGCAATGGCTATGTGAAAGGATAATTTTATTGTCTTGTTGATTATTTTGAACCTTGAAACGTATGAGGTGCAATTCAAGAAGTTGAGTCACAAAAAAGGAGCGTCGTTCATGTCACTGTAAAGCTGTATAGAAGTTAATAATTGTTGGAAAGAAAAAAGGATGCGGCAGTAGGAGGTACCTGATTAAGGCCAAGTGGAACTGGAGCAGGGGTTTGGCTAGCACCGCCTCATATTGGTAAGAAACTGTGGATGTAACTCTGGCATCAGGTAATGATAAAGTGTGCCATGCCTATTTTGTAGAAGTTTTCACTTTTTTCTGTTCTGTGCATTGTCATGAAATCAATTGTAACTGTATTCAACCAACTAAATGCACATACATTTCACTTCTCAAATCTATAAAACATTCCTACATGTTTCGGTGCTATAGTGCCATCCTTGGGGAACACGCCATTATATGATCATACGCCTGTAGGTCCAGCGTCTTCAAGCAGTCTTATTTAATGTGATTGTGCTCAGTGTACAAGGTTATTTTTTACCAAGACAATAACCTACAGTGAGACTGAAACAATAAATAAGATCGCTTGAAGATGCTGGACCTACAGGCAGATGACTACATAATGGTGTGCTCCCTGAGGATGGCACTGTAGCGCCAAAACATGTAGGAGTGTTTTATAGATTTGAGAAGTGAAGTGTATGTGCATTTAGTTGGTTGGATACAGTTACAATTGGTATTTTGTAGAAACTCCATCTCTGTTTCTTGTGATGTGCTCACATATATCTCTGTTGCTAAGGGGGTAAGTATTTTGAGCAGTTCCCTGTCTGTTCAGTTCAGCATAGTCTGTGTGGTGTTCCCATTAAATATTAATGTTCATAATATTTCCAGGTACTGGATAACGCAGCGGCGATGTGAGAAAACTCTTCAACACCTTCCTGCTACACCTCATGAGAGGTTACCTTTGCTGCATCACCCAGATCATCCGATGTCCAAGATTGGACGGCATCGTATGTTTGTAAGGCTTCATAAACATCCCAATGTTATTTTGGTAAGAATACATTTATATATCTTGTTTACAGATTTAAATCTTTGGATGATTGTAAACATGACATACCAAATATGTTGTTGGTGTTGTGGAAACTGAAATTTATTTCTTGTAAGACTTGAGCAGTATTTATAAATGCATTGCATGTGTTTTTGTGCTGGGAAATTTCTTCAGTCACTTTCCCATTTAGTATGTGAAACTCATTGTATGAAGTGCACAAATGTTAATTTGTAATTTTCTTAAGAAGTCAATGTCATGTTGTCATAAAAGCATGGAAAATAAATACATAGTGATAGGCTCGTGGTAAAATGTAGTTGCCACTGTTATTGTTTGCCTCTTTTACCACTTTAAAGGTGAACAAACAAAGAAATGATGCAGGAAAAGTAAGCACATCACATTACCAAGGTTTTACTGTATTCATGCAGTGATTAAACAGTCTTGTACTTTCTATGATGAAGTGTGTTTCTGTAAATATTTACTGTAAGGTCAGATTATCCCTGTGCACATCATGAAGGCATATGGGGCAGTGGAGGTATGGCTCCAGTCATTCTTAACATCAGAACTAGATGAAGAAGAGAAAAATCGTATCTTCATCAGGAATCTGAGAATTTAATTACCATGTATGGCAAAACATATCTTACATAGTTGATACTGCACAGCATTTAAATATCATTTAGAGGCAGACGTAAGTCCACATGACAGATGTCAGATTTGCTGATTAATCAGTTAGTAGTGTACATTAGAACCCGTGTATTTGCTCACTCGTCATAATTGGCTGCATTTTGTTGAACCAACAAAATCATATTAATTTGCACATGAATACTCTCTTTAACTTGGCCACCTATTGGTTATGTACTCATTATAACCTTTTTTGTTGTCCATACAGAAAAATCACTACATATTTATATCAACCGTATGATTGAAAATCTCTCACCCCCTTGTCCGCTTTGATTACATTTGTCTGTTGTATATGAAGGGCCAGGTTGCGGCATTTGGACACTGATGACACCATCATCACGTCATGTGTTCTTTATGCACAGAGGGTCGTAATATTGTATTTTTTTTTCTGCCAGCCTGCATTTTTATACAAAACAGTTTGGCAGTGCACTGATGTACTGACAGGTTGCAGTTTGGCACTAAGAAGGGTTGACACAGATCACTATATTTTATTTGATATGGAATGCTAACAGTTTGTGTTCATGTATATTATTCTGTTTCTGTCTTTATAGATTGTTGAGTTCAAGGAGAAGGAATCATCTCCATGTGAAATTGACTGCTCATTTTACTTGGCTGTGGTGAAACACTCTTCAATAGAGGATGATCCCCATGATGACAGTATTGAAACTGAGATTCCAAAGATGTATCTTAAAGTTCTGACGCTGATTGAGTTTGACACATTTGTCATAACCCATGGTCCATTTACAAGTGTTGATGGTAAGTTGTCTTTCTGATGTATTTACATGTACCAAATCCTGATCAGCATGTTTTACAGTGTTGTCCATATGCCTGCATATGTACTCTTACATAAACACGTATCTTTACTTCTTGTTCCTCGTATTAACATGTGAGTCAGATTTTAGATATCTAATTACATTTGAAAATAATGTCATTGCTTCATGTTAAATTGTTATCAGGAACACCAAATGGCGGTGTGATTAAGCTACCCCACATATTTCTGTGTTTGATGACAATAATCAACTGCAGTAAATTAGGACAGGACAGAAACATGCCAGCATATTTTGTGGTGGTGGTGGTGGTGGCGGCGGCGGCAGCGGCCATGATGATGACAATGATGAAGCATGTCCAAATGCAGTATTGCCAGTTCAGACTGCCCAATCGGAATGTTGAATCACTAATTTCTTACAGATCAGAGTGACAAATTCCCTGGAAAACGTAAAGGTGGAGGTAGGCAAGAACCAGGGTCTCGGCGGACAAAGCAGCCTGCATACTTTATACCTGAATTGGCACATGTAGTGGCTCTGTGTGATGAGAGGATTCCATTTGTGACTCTGGCACAGGAGGTGAGTCATGAGTCATGCTGTAGTGTCTTATGTGTCAGGTTGATCTTCAGCTATTACTGTGTCTGGAGCAGCAAGTTTTGCAAGGCACACATCGGTTATGAAATTTACTTGATGAAATGTGTGTGTGTGTATTTGTTGATGGTTAACATTAGCATGTGTAACAGCAATTGAAGAAGTCATTACAAATTTCTTGTTTCTTCACTGGGTTCCTATTACTTGTAGTTAGAATTTGGTGTGTGTGTGTGTGTGTGTGCACGCGTGCGCACGCACACACATGCACACATTGTGCATGCATGTGTGAATGTGCGGATACAGTTTGGTTGTTTTATTAACTACACTTAGTGCAGAAGAAATAATGGAATAGCTCTGTTCATGTGCAGAGCGTGGAGGATGATAGACAACACATGTCTTAGGTGTAGTGATATGCAAACATGGAGAATTTTCAAACTTGAACAATCTTGAACTTGAAGATAGTTATGATTGCAGACTTTGAAATGAATATTCTGTGTTATACCAAATCATTAACAAGCACTATACTGCATTTTGTGTTTATTCTTGAATGTGGTGTTCATGTGAGGAGGTGCCTGTTGTCTTAGCATTGAAAAGTGTCTTTTTGAGAAATTATCCATGTGATAATTGGTATGTATCCTTTAAAATTAATCACGTAATTCTTTCACATGAAATAGAACTTCCATATCTTTCAGACTGCATTGGAAGCTATGATCATTAATATTTTTGTTGTTATATTTTTTGTTAGTGTTAGTGTTAAACGGACTGAATGTTATATGTGGCACGTTCTCTTCTTTTGTAGTTGACGAAACGTGAGATTGCACATCAGGGACTTCAGGTTGAAGCAAATGCCACAGCGTTAGTATTACGCTTGGTACAGCTTCCACCCCCACCAGGAGTTGATACTCAGTCTGCTTCCTGGCTTGCCTTACTCAAGCGTTTACTGTCTGTGGCTATCAGAGTCCAGGGAAAAGCCACAAAGAGCTGGATGGCAGAATTTGTTTTCTATGGGAGCCCTCTTGCAAGTTCACATCCAAAGGAGCAAGGTGAGCTTGTGTTAGATTGAGTGTACTCACTTTGTGGTGCAAAATAACTGTGTAATACATTCTCATTTGTAACTGGCACTCTTCTTCTGATGCGAGTGTGTCAGTCTCTGAATCTTGTGTGATTTCAAAAGAAATCTTTGAATTTATTGAATTCTTTCCCAAATTTACTGCTTTTTTGGCGAGATTTGTAGATTTTTCCATGAAATCATTTGTTTCCAGTAAATAAAAGCATAATGGTACCATGATTTTTCAGTTTTATACAGATGGGCTGTTATATTGTATGGATACAGTAATTTGTTAATGCATTGGCTTTTGACCTGAATGTGCTGGAAGCATTTGCAAGTGTTTCACAAGTCTTGGAATAGAGTACTGAAATAGCACTATGTTGTTAGGTTAATAAAGCACAGTTTTATGCCATATAAAATAAATGACTTACTGTGCTTTGCACATAGTTTTTTAATAGCAGTGTAGATGCTTCTGTCCAGCAGTCATAGTATAGGCTGTTCGTTAGTTTTTGGTTAGTGAAATTTTCAAGCAGAACGCTATGAGCAAGTCAGTTTGTATGACAATTACAGCAGTGAATTGACTGGTAAAAACAAAACAAATACTCTTTCCTTGCCACCTCATATACAAAGTAGGCCCATCTGCCAGCTCTGCCATGTTTTTTCTGGGCCAGAAACTAACAAGAGACATAAAGTGTATCTGGAGCATTAAAAAAGTTTAATAATGCAATAAAATATTATAACTAACTAACTAACTCCATGGAGCAGAGGCCTTCTTGAGAAGCTAACAGTTTATCAGCTAGTCAAGAAATTCCCCGCATTTTATGGAACCCGAAGGTTCACTACTGCATTCACAAGAGCCCGCCACCTGTCCCTATCCTGAGCCAGATCAATCCAGTTCATGTCCTCCCATCCCACTTCCCGAATGTCCATCTTAATATTATCCTCCCATCTACGCCTGGGTCTCCCAAGTGGTCGCCTTCCCTCGGGTCTCCCCACCAAAATCCGGTATGCACCTCTCTCCTCCCCCATACGTGCCACATGCCCCGCCCATCTCAGTCTTCTCGATTTGATTACCCGAATAATATTTGGTGATGAGTACAGGTCATTAAGTTCCTCGTTATGTAGTCTTCTCCACTCCCCTGTCGCCTCGTCCCTCTTAGGCCCAAATATCCTCCTCAGCACCCTATTCTCGAACACCCTCAGTCTTTGTTCCTCCCTCAGTGTGAGAGACCAAGTTTCGCATCCATACAGAACAACAGGTAAAATTATAGTTCTGTATACCCTAATCTTTGTGTTTTTGGATAGCAACCTCAAAGACAAAAGATTCTGCACCGAATGATAGCAAGCATTCCCCGACTTCAATCTGCTCTTAATTTCTTCATGAATGGAGTTTCGATTCGTTAGGGTTGCTCCCAAATATTTGAATTCTTCCACCCTTTCAAAGGATTTATTATCTATATTTATGTTGTGATTGTGTCGTGCATTCTGATTTCGAGACATGACCATGTACTTAGTTTTCTCAGCATTTACTTCTAGACCAATCTCCTTACTAGCAATAATTAAATCTTCTGGATTTTTCTTTATGCTATGTACGCTTCCGCCCAATATATTAACATCATCAGCATAAACCAGAAGCTGATGTGTACCAGTCAATTTCAAGCCCTCCTGGTTTGCCTGAACCCTCCTAATGGCATATTCTAAAGCAAAGTTGAAAAGCAATGGCGACAGAGCATCCCCTTGTTTCAAGCCATTCTTAATAGGGAACGTGTCAGACAGATGTTTGCCTACCCGAACTCTGCTATATGTTTCACTTAGGCACATTTTTATTAACCTTACTAGTTTCATGGGGATACCGAACTCAATGAGAATATTATACAAGACCTCCCTCCTAACTGAATCATAGGCTTTCTTGAAGTCTATAAATAGCTGATGAACTGCCTCATTGTATTCCCATTTTTTCTCAAGTATTTGATGAATGCTGAATATATGATCAGTGGTTGACCTGTTACGTCGAAATCCACACTGATGATCCCCAATAATTTCCTCTGCATATGGAGTTAACCTTGACAAAAGGATGTTGGATAGAATTTTGTACGTAGTCGGCAAAAGTGATATGCCTCGATAGTTATTGCAATCTGTCTTATCACCCTTTTTATAAATAGGCACAATGACCGACTCCTTCCATTCCTCAGGCAATTCCTCCTTATTCCAAATAGAAATAATAAGTTTATGGATTTCAGACCGAATAATCCTACCCCCTGCTTTAATCAATTCTGCTGGAATCTGATCAATACCTGGTGATTTGTGGCTTTTTAGTTTTCCAATAGCCATCTCAACCTCAAAGGCACTGGGCTCAGGCACTAGTGGCTCTGCTGTGTGTACTTCAATCTGCCTAACATCATTAACCCCGTGTATATTCAACAGCTGGGAGAAATGATTCCTCCACCTAGCCAAAATACTGTGGGAGTCTGCAACCAGGTCACCCTTCTCATCCTTTACTACATTACTTCTAGGCTGGTACCCCCTCTTAAACTCATTGATACCCCTATACAAGTCTCTTATATTCTTGTTCTTACTGTTTGTTTCAATTTCATTAATTTTAGCTTTCAGATATTCCTTCTTTTTGTGCCTGAAATGTCTACTAGCTTCACGTCTTACGTTGTGCAGATTATCTCCATTATTTTGGTTTGGATTCTGTAACCACTGAATTTTAGCCTGCTTCCTTTTATCTAAAAATTCTGCACATTCTGCATCAAACCATGGTTTATGCTGCTTCCGTTCGTGTAGACCTAGACTCTCTTGAGCCGAGATTTTGATATTCTCTTTAATGTTTTCCCAAGCCCTATTCATGTCCTCACTAACATTTAAGTTTTCCAGAGCTGCAAACCTGTTTGAGATCTTAAGCTGATACTGTTTCCTAGCCTCTAGTTCACTTAGCTTCTTGAGATTAAATCTCTCTACATCAAACTTCTGTGCTGCTTGTTTACTTACTGCCAGTCTTTCCCTAACTTTCGCAACCACCAGATAGTGATCAGTATCACAGTCAGCTCCCCTGAAAGATCGCACATCGAGTATACTGGAATGCCGTCTCCTATCTATCAATATGTGATCGATCTGATTGTGAGTCTTCCCATCAGGAGAGGTCCAGGTGTATTTATGAATATTTCGGTGCGGAAACATAGTGCTCTTAACAACTAGATTCTTTGATGTGGCAAAGTTTACTACTCTAACACCATTATCGTTGCTATCCTGATGTAAACTCTCATTCCCAATAGTCGGTTTGAAAATATCCTCTCTCCCCACTTTTGCATTAAAATCTCCTAACAGAATTTTCATATGGTATTTAGGAAAATGATAAAAAACCCCTTCTAATTCCTCATAGAAGCTGTCCTTTGAATCATCACCCTTCTCTTCCGTTGGTGCATGCGCATTCAGAACAATGATATTACACCAGCGGCCTCTCAGCACTATGTATGACATCCTAGCACTAACAAACTCCACTCTCTTGATTGCTGATACCATTCTCTGGTGCACAAAAAAACCTGTTCCCAATTGATGATTTTCCTGCCCTTTGCCATAGAAAAAAGTATACTCCCCGACTCTTACAGTCCCTTCTTTGTCCCACCTAACCTCCTGTACACCCACTAAATCTAACTTGTACTTAGCTAATTCCCTGGGCACTGTCATAAGTGACCCTGGCCTATACATGCTCCTCACATTCCATGTTCCAAAACTCATATCCTTTTTCCGTAGCTGGGGTCGTACCAAAGAATCGGTCCAGGTCCGAGGCTTTGTAGGCTGTTTCGTAACATCATAATTTTTTACGGTGAGGAGTTGTTAGCACCTCGCCCAACCCCCAAGCTGGAGGACCACCCCTTGTCGGCTGTCCGCGACTGCTTATTCAATGTATTCGCAGCTACCCTCCATACCTGGAGGCCGTTCCTCCATCCGCAACCCGAGGACGCGCCATGCCGTGGTGACAGGGACCCACTTAACATGGAATAAAATATTATATAATAATTATATTATATATTATATTATATATTATATAATTATATTATATTATATATTATATAATAAAATATTATTTGGTCCTTAAATTATTTACTCTTGTTATCAATTGTAATTAATATGTTTAAGGTCTACGTCGGCCTGTGTATTTCCAGTATGATATGGGAACTGCGGACACTGTGTCCAAAACAGTGGATGCTTTGCTTAGTGACTGGGCACAAATTGTTCACCTTTACACAGTGGTTGAGGACTTGGCTGAATATTTCAGAATTGGTGAGTGCAGTTACGTTGTGATTTGCACTGTTGCATTTCTGTTGCATGTACAGAAGAACAAAATGCACTCACCTTTGATCATTACGTTATTAAAATGAAATGTGTCCTGAGTAACAAGACAGTGGTTGGCTCTTGATCATACAGTAACAAGGACTGTCATGTTGTAAGTATTATACCTGTCAGTTGGTTACTTTCTGGTACTCCTATTGTGTAGTTTAACTTATGGTGACACAATTTTATTTGAGAAAACACCAAATATTTTTGGTAGTTTTCATTTTTGTGACACTGTACATGGCCAACCATTGAACAAGTGCATGGTGCTGCCAGCTTATAAGAATGCTGCATAATTGAGCAGGTTGCTGCTGGCAAATGAATGCGCAGACTCTGAATAAGTGATTGGATATAACCAGCTCCTGTTCTGTTGTACAGGCAGGGTTCGATGCAAATGTAACAAGGGAGGTGATGTCGTAACTTGGCTGTCCTGAAGGAACTTAGATAAATAGACTCATATATCACTGTAAAGTTTGAAGTTCTCATGACAGTGAATATGAAGATTGTGGTCCTCCAGAATGTAATGCTTTGCTGTGTGGTAGAGAGGTGCTTCATGAACTTGCGTCATAGTAGAATGTAATTTTAATATGTCATATTGGTACTCAGTGAGCTTTGTAAACTTTCCAGTAAAAGGTACTACTTTGTTTAATTTTGTGTTACAGAGAAGTACAACTTGTCAAATATGGTAACCATTAAATCCTATAGCTATAGCCGTCTGGTTCTTGGCTATGGTCCTGACCGTGGTGCTACAGTCACAGTGGACTGGAACAGCTCTGACAAAGCATTCAGGCTTATATTTGGTGAGTAGTGAATACTGCGAGATAAAGAAACCATTCTGGCAAGCATAATTGTGGCTGAACTATGAGTTGATTTGTGAAGTTTGAACTTGTTCTGTTATGATATGGGATGAAGGGGAAATGTTGAAGGTTGCAGTAAAAAAATGTTCTAACTTGAATGTTTAAATCTAATAACAACATACTAGCAAGATAAGCAGGAAAGAGAGAGAGGGAAAGTGTGTAGGTGTGGGAAAATAATCAGAAATCCCTCTTGTACCACAGTTTTGCCAGCTGCACATATAAAGTAGCCATTGTTTTTTATTTGTATCAGATTTTGTCAGCCCTGGTATTTGGCTGTGTGTGTGTGCGCGCACGCACTGTGTCTTTTGTGATACTTTATTATTCTATGTCTTATTACTTATTTATGTGTTTAGTGAAGGACTGGGCCATTTAGACTAGTGTTTCAAAGGCAGTTGCATTTGAGGATTTCATGGTAGGTCCAAGATTTGAGATGTGTCACATGTTCTGGAGATTTTTGAAGCTGCCTTCCATTACCTATTTTACTATCTTGTGTATTTAATTTGTAGGTGGTGTAAACAGTTGTGTGAATGCTCATTCACTGATGAGGGAACAGTTGGAAGCACATCTCAACCGTCACCGTAACCTGGCACAGATTGTTCATTTACTTCATGAAACATATGAACCCCTTTTATCAATAAGCAAACTTCCAACAATTCCGCAGTTAGGAGTCCACAATCAGGTATGGTGATTGTAGTAACACCAAGTCGAAAGAATGTGATGTTCATTTGCATGCAGATCTGTAGAACCATACATGTGGCAAGGGATGCCAGAGCTGAATTTCATAATGCAAGGAAGGTGAAATGAAAGTTGTGTAATTAATATCATTCTCGCTCGTTAATGGAGAAGTTTGTCCCTAATGTTAATGTATATTCTCTTCCAAAATGTTTATGTATATTGCTAGGTTGAGGGTAAGGGATTGAGAAATATGTCTTTTAGTACCTGCCACTGGAAGAGAAAAGTGGGTGTTCAGAGGGCTGATCATATCCAGATAATATGTTTACTGTAGAGCACATCAGTTGAAGAGAAATGTTAATGGAGGAAGCGCCGGGGGGGTGGGGGATGGTGTATGTTTTAATTTACACTCATGTTTGTGACATCACATGTCCTCTGTTTTGAAGATATTATACTTTTGTTAGTGTTATGAAAAATAATTTATGTTATTCTAGGGTTGTGAACTGATTGTTGTGGTATTTTCTTTTGGTGATTTTGTGAGGTTATACACATGAGTAATCTATATTTACAGAGGCCACAGGTTCCAGTGCAGACGTTCACAATAATGCCTCAGTCACCTACCTTATTGAGGATCGCATACCAAGGCATGTATTGTTTAGAACTGAGGCTCCGGGGTGGCGGCCTGGTTAGTCTACGTGATGGAGCCTATAGTCGCTTTGATCGCAGCAACGTTGTGGATGAGTTCACTCCCACTCAAGGCTTGAAGGTTATTGCTTCTTTATTCATGGCCATTATTGTAAGATTTTTAGACAGTGACTAATGGTAGTTGGTTATTTTGTGTTGGCCTAGTTGTTAGAACAACAGTCTGCAGTTCAACTTCATCACATTCATTCCTAGCTAGTACTGAATATCAAAGTCCAGGTTACGTGACTTTTTGGTCACCCTGTTTAATGTCACACATTAAGTGTGTTTCTTTGGTTTCACTACTTATCATTTGTATTAAAAATATTTAATGCAGTTAACTTTAGCACAATTTCTTGTGGCTGTTTACAAATCCTAAGAGTGATCCCTTGTGGATCGAAACATACAGGAATATTCAGTCTGATATTATAATATATCTAAGGAACAATATTGTGCATTTTGTTGGTTGAATGTTGCTAATTGATACCGACAGTGCACGGAATGGACAATATCAGTTTTACCTTTGATATAACAAACATTTTAACAAGATTATTACTGGCCTGTTGTTTACAGGCTTTCCTTTCCAAGTATGTGGATGAAACAGCTGTGTTCAGACGCCGTTCACAGTCAGAAGATGACAATCCACCGTCACCGATAACAATGGACTCTGATGGTGGTGGTGGCCCTATGTCATTCCTTGGAACACATCATCGTGGACCTCAATCACCTGCACAGCAAAGAGAAGCGGGCCTTCGTTTCCATCCTCCTCTCACACCTCCATCGGGAAGTAATCCTCACACACCTGCCAGTCCACATCCGACTATGTCACAGGTATCTTTTGATTCACACTGATCCTTTGCATCTGGTATTAAGACTCTAACTGATGTACACAATATTGTCACTTAACAGAAAATTGTTGGAAATGTACTGTATGTACTGTGTTCACACAGTGGTCTTCTGGATTAAGACACTGCATAATGTAGTAAACGGGTGTCAGTAATTTAGAGGGATGTGCTCCCTCTGTCGATGTGGTAAAAGAGTTATGTGTGAGTCATAATTCAGAAGACCTCAACATGAAAGCCTCAGATCTGTTACGTAGTGTGTGTTGTTGTAACCACCTGAAAATTAAACTGTGTTATGTAATATTACGTTAGCATCAGTGGTTTTGCCTTGTGGCTCTGGTAGTGAAGGTCTGCCATCCTGATACATTAATATATTTCAGAATTATTTTCACTTTGTCTTCGCCATGCATTTTTCACATAAAATAACTATAATCACCAACAAAATGCCCCATATCACGATTAAATCTTGTATTGTTTATTGCCCCGACATGTTTCGATGTCTATCTACATCATCTTCAGGGGGATGTCTTCACACTTATATCATAAGACACTCGTCACTTTTAGATAAATGCAACTCAGGTTGG
>BLKM01000328.1:959323-1151689 GCA_013340265.1 Coptotermes formosanus | reverse complement strand
TCTTTTATTGTTTATTGCCCCGACATGTTTCGATGTCTATCTACATCATCTTCAGGGAGATGTCTTCACACTTATGTCACAAGATACTCGTCACTTTTAGATAAATGCAACTCAGGTTGGTTTGGTTTGAGTGTCAGTATCCATCTTTTTAGTCTGTAGATAATATTAATTTATTAATTTTTATTTCTTAATGTTATCTACAGACTAAAAATCATAATACTGACACTCAAACCAAACCAACCCGAGTTGCATTTATCTAAAAGTGATGAGTATCTTGTGACATAAGTGTGAAGACATCTCCCTGAAGATGATGTAGATAGACATCGAAACATGTCGGGGCAATAAACAATAAAAGATTTAATTGTGATATGGTGCATTTTGTTGGTGATTATGGTTATTTTATATTTCAGAATGTGCAGTAACACTCCACCAGCAAGTGCTCTGTGCATATGCAAATAGGTGCTAAGAACCAATAAGTATCTGTTAAGAGAACCTATGGACACTGCATGTTTTGGCTGTTAGTGAAGCCATCATCAGGCTGTACAAAATTTTATAAGTAATATTTTACAGCTTGATGATGGCTTATTTAAGAGTTGAAACATGTAGCTGATTTTCAGTTCTTTATTGCAAATATATGCTATGTGTGATAGATACTTATTCTTCATACATTTAACACAATGGGACGAGTCGCATCAAGTTAAACTGATGCTGTGTGAGGAAAATACAGAAATTTAAAATTGACAGTGTTGTAATCGTAAAACCTTTGTGAGAAATACAGAAGATAGGTCCATATTTAGTTAAACTGCCTTTAGTTACTGGAGAAGCATTTAAGACAAGCAGATGTATGGGGATGTGTTCAGTTCTCCTCAGTTTCACATGTGTCTTAGTGGTAGGCAGCAGAAGCCAAGCCAAATCTTATTTTATAAATGGGTGACAGTTTAACCAACTAGTAAGCTTGGGAAAAAAATAACTGTTGATTAATGTATTAAATGGATAAAGTCATAGTGTTCCATAATGCTCATGTGGCACTTGTTTTGCAGGACGTCTTTTTGTGCAGGATTTTGAATGGTTCCAAAATACACTACTTTGGTGGGGAATTTTTGGGACTAAATAGTTTATGGCAAGAAAATATTATAGATGGGAACTTTATACATATATTGTACTGTACACTGTTTCCTACAGACAAAGAAAATCTGGAAAGGCAGAACTTGAGTGGGAGGCAAACCATCCATCATTTTATTTTATAGGTGGGTGACAGCTGTATCCGGCTGGTCAACTTGGGGGATAAAATATGTGTTTAATAATATATTAAGCAGATAAATGATGTGGAGATCAATCAGGAAATAGTGGAGGAGGGGGCTTATAATAAAATAAATTATAAAAAACAGTATGTATGGTAACAGTTTTTGATATAGGACAAGGTTCATTGTGGACAACAATAAATCTTGAGGTTCTGTTAAAAGGCATGGGATTTGTTGACCAGTTGAGCTAATGTCAGCTTCTGAAGGACGTCCATGTAGTTGGTTGTTAGGTTATACATACATGTGTTGACAAATTTATATTTCAGGCCGGTCAGCACCAGAGTTTTGGCTCCAGCCCAGCTACTTCTTTTAATCTAGCCTCTCCTCCATCCTTGCCACCCAATATAAACCCATCTCCCAATATGTTACCACATCCATCACCAGGGGGACTCTTGGCAAACTCACCATCAAACCCTCTACATGTGCCAAGTCCAGCAGGACTCATGCCAACATCATCCCCTGGGCCCTGCCCCACTGTACCAGTGGGACACTCTCCAGCTAGTTCTTTCATAGGACAAACAGGTAGGAAAACAAGAATGAGTGTAATTGTGCATGTTCTGTGATATGTGATCATTGCTTCTGTTTGCATAGTGTGTTGTTGATATTGCTGTTCAAGGTGTTTGGGTTAATCATGAAATATCAGAAACTTACTTTCAGAACCACTTACAGCATGCTTGTGCTCCTGATGGTGTTGAATTCAATTTTGTGGAAACACTGGTTCCTCTTAATTTAGGTTCCTTAAAACATGCATCTTTTATTTATTTGACATTTTTGTGGGTTGAATGTAAAAGAGAAATGTAGTACTCGTGTGGAATGTCTTCAGCTTCCAGTTCAATGCCAATATGTAATGAACCATTGGGATGCTGAATGTGAAATTTGCTATGGAGATGGTCCATGAATATGCGTGCATGTTATGTATGAAATATTGCTTGTCAGTAACTGCAAACATGGTGACACAGTGAAACATTCAGGTAACATATGACAAGATTTAATATAAACCACACTTGTGTACTAAGTTCTTCACAAAAATAAAGCACAGCATAACAGC
Source organism: Coptotermes formosanus (assembly GCA_013340265.1). NCBI lineage: Eukaryota > Metazoa > Arthropoda > Insecta > Blattodea > Rhinotermitidae > Coptotermes > Coptotermes formosanus. The sequence goes on along the minus strand of BLKM01000328.1, from coordinate 1,149,340 downwards.
GACAACAGTAACAGCAGCACCAACAGTAATAATAGTAATAGTAAAGGGACTGTAGGACTGGGTGCGGAAAAATCTTAGGAAAGTAGGCTTTATGAATTCTGCTGGGAATTCTTGCTGATGTTGTGCTTTTGATGAGAGAAAGGATGGATGAAACTGCACAGTTCAGTCTGCAGTTTTCTCCTGCCTCAATAAAGTGTTACTTGAATACAGCTTGGGGGTTTATGGTTCATGTCTTGAGGGAAGAGAGTAAGGAGAAGGTAAAAATAGTAGGTCTGATCAAGGTGTCGTTTAACCCCATATACAAATACAAATGTTACCATTGCGTTCATGTTAGAAGTGCTTCATGTGGTGTGATGGTCCTGTAGAGTGTGAACCTACAGCAAATGCAGACATGCTGCTTAAAATGTGATTGTACCTATACATTTTGGGGCACGTGGTGATGCAGTTGATTGAGGCATTGTACTAGAAGCAGGCAGATCACAGGTTTGATTCCCAATTGTGTCACTGGGATTTTTAATGGCAATAATCCGTCCAGCCACACAATGGCCCTGGGGTCAACTCAGCCTATAACAGAAATGAGTACCAGGAATATTTCCTGGGGGGTTAAGGTGGCTGGTGCATAGGGGTGACAACCTCATGTGCTGATTGTCTTGAAATCTGGAAGCCTCAACCTCCTGGAACCCTCAGAGCCTGTCCAGGCCTGTAATGGGATTGCTTTACCTTTGTACCTATATATTTTCCACTTCCCATGACCTGTGGAATGTAAACAATCCACAGCAAACCTTTGCTTTGCTGTGGACAGGAAGTGGTTTGGTGGCAGGGAAAGATTAGATTTGTTTATGTCAGGACATTGGTCATCCCACCATTTGTTCTTGACCTTTATTTTAAGAGGAACAGCATTTTAGAAGATAATGTCAGAACTCATTTGTGTACTGAATTATTTGGAGGCTTGAAGTGTAATAGAATGTTCATAGAACATTTTAATACTCTCTGATTAAAAAGTGGTAGCTATTGCTGTTTTTAGAAGACATTTTCTGTTGTAGCAGAAAATACCATTTTCAAATGCTGCGCAATTTATTCTGGTTTCTATATAATGCTGAGCATAGTGTGTTTATGAGGGAGCAATTTATAAGTAGGCATTTTGTCTACATAGGCTGTTGTACAACAACTGTGGTATGTAACATGGTTCTTTGATAATATTGATTCTTTTATCTGTTTCTGTAAGAAAATAATTGCAGCCATGCATTGTGCATTGGCTTTGTCTTCTGACAACTGTTTACTATGTGCAAATACCAGAGTGGTTAACGCATTTAAGAAATTAAATCTTTTGTGATTTTGACATTACTGTGGTACCAGAAAAGAGCTGTTATGAGGTGAAACATTATTCCTTGTCTCTGTGCAGTTTTATTTCTGATTTGAGGCAATGAATGGTTTTGAAAGTAAGATGCTGTAGCCATTTTCTTTTTCATGTGTAAGAAATGCTTGTGTGCATGTCATAAAAATGTTATTTAACCAAATACTTGTCAGTTTATTTTCTTTCTTAATTTCTGCAAGTGTATAATATATGTTTTAATAATCTTACATTGTATAGCAGAATGAATTTGTGTGGGGTGGTGGTTTAATATGCAATGTTTTGAATTTATTAAGTGATAATAATGCTAACATGAATTTTGGGATAGCAACACTGTGGATAATTGAACTCGTTTCACATTAATGAACTTAACAGAAATCATTAAATGGCCAAAAAGTGTGGCCTCAGTTTTGATTTGTGACAGAATTTTGAAGTTCAGTAATGTGAGTTGTGCCTGACCCAGGGCATACAGATGGCAGCCCATTTCCTTCGTCCCAGAGCATGGCCTCCCCTGCCACGTCCAATTGGCCTGGTTCTCCCAGCATGCCTCGCCCTTCGCCAGTCCGTCCAGGCCAGTCACCTGGGGGTACAGGGCATTCGGCCCTTCACAGCCCACAGGCCGATCACAAGCCAGGTCAGTTAGCAATAGTAATGTGACTTATTCCTTTTGTTCCTGGAGCATGACACTTGTATAGAGGTCATAGAACTCTGGTTCAAGGTTAGTGTTATGCAAAAGTAGTTCACTTGCTCTTCTGCTTGTTCTTTGTAGTTGGAGATACATTTACTTGTCTATACATGAAGATGTAACGTTACCATGCTTGGTATTTATTCCCTGTTTAGAAATAGTGTTATGCAGGAATCTGCAAATTTCCCAAAAATGGAGAGCCACTTCAAAATTCTAGGTGCTGAAAGAAGCAAGTTCTATATTGAGGGCCTGCAGTTCTGGGGTGACCTGTGAACATCAGTGTTATCTGGTGCTTTTTGCTTGGTGCATGGGAACTGATAATGCATTTTTGTATGTTAGGGAAAGAAAGAGCGGCTGAAAGTTTTGGACATCACTTTACAAAATTTAGTCATCCAGGCACCCATGATTTGTGCATCCCTGGTTTTATAGCCGCCGCCCCCCCCCCCACCATATTAGTTTCATATTTTCTCAGTTGTAAGCTCCCTTTAACCTTTTAGAGCCTAGCGGTAACTTTATGTACCACCAGGTTTAACATTAAAAAATTCTATTTAGTGCCCACATTGCGTTTGTGTTTTGTACGGATCTCAGAACAAACAGCAACTTTTGCCTTATAAAACATTAAGAGATTGGTTTTTATAACCGAAGTGGAGAGTGTTTACAGCGCGGTACGCACTGAGTCCTTATATAAAACAGATACGCTTCGTCTTTAAAGGGTTAATTATCTTTTCCCATGAATAAGTTTGAATTGAAAGTTACCGTGTTGTGGGATATGGTTTCATGTATTCTGGTAGGTATGCGCCACTGTTTGGGGAGAACCTGCATGGCTCCATTATCAGGTAGCCTGTTCTGATGATGGGGGCAGCAGGTCCCTCTGAAGCACTGGTATGTATCTGCCAGTACATGATATGGTACCCCAGAAAACAGTGATCTTCACAGTTGTTGTTGTAAGAACTTCACATTTCTGTATCATTCATACTTACTAAGTTCCTGCATATTCTTTGCGGATCAGAAATGGTATTCATGTCAGTGTGTGATTGATGAATTACACTTGAACAGTTTATGTTATTTACATTGAAGTAGTGGTTTGATTGCCATGTCAGGTGTGGTTAAGTTAATGCTGACAACTTGTGCAGTTCAAACTGCCCCTGATTTCTGTCACTCGTACTGTGGTAATTACAGTGGCTCATGGTAGTCCTTATACAAGGCAGTGGTGTTCAGACCACAGTGGTGCGAAACTTACAGCAGTGTAACTCTGTCATTGGATGCAGAGATTTGTGTCTGGTTCATTAGAATATAATGACAGCAATAAAACAGTTTGCTGTGTGGAGACCACCAGGGCCCTGTGCTTTCATTGTAGGCTGCATCGTGTGTTAGGTCAAGCTGCAGTTTACTTTAACCTTTAAAGCCTAGCGGTAACTTTACATATGACCAGGTTTAAGATTAAAAGATTCTACGTGGTGCCCACATTGCGTTTATGTGTTCTGTACGGAGCTCAGAACAAACAGCAGCTTTTGCCTTATAAAACATTGGTTTTTATAACCAAAGTGGAGAGTGTTTATGGCGCAGTACGCACCGAGTCCTTATATAAAACAGCTACACTTCGTCTTTAAAGGGTTAAAGTGATGGTGTGATGTCATGTACTGGTGAAATGAACATCTGAAACATAGCATGATTTTAGAATGTTTTTGTTGTTTCTTTTTATGTTATGTATAGGTTTGACACTGATTTACTTTCTGCCAGCTACTACATGCATATTGTCTTGTTCCCTGATGACATTTTGGGTCCACCTGCAAAGTATGTGCATGAGATAAGAAGTAGAAAACATGTAGAAACTGCATAACTCATGCTACTAACAAATGGATCAAAGTTGAGTGTTTAAAAGTGTTGTCTGTATATACTGTATTTTACAGGGGTAGCTAGGATAGTGTAGTCTGTATAATGATTATGCTGCGGGTTGAGTGATCTGGGGTTCAAATTTTGGCTCTGGACCCACACATCCTCTTCTTCAGTGGGTACCTGGGTTCTTTCCTTGGGGCAGAGCGGCTGGGTTGTGATGTTGACCACTCACCTCTGTGTAGTGCTGAGGTTAAGACTGAGTGGGCCTCTACTTCTGCACTTCCTGTTTGCCATCATTGCATGTACAGAGATAACTTTACCTTTTACTTCTTCTGTATTTTGTATAGAATCTGCTGTTTATACTTTTTGTACACATTATTTAAGGAGGTTTTTAGTCATTCATGTGGGTCTGACAGTAGGCTGCGATGCCAGTGAGGATACTGTAATAGCACATCTTCTTGTGAAGGCTGCTCTTATTGTGCATGATAGTGATGTTAATGAAGATGTTCCAGGAAATTTGTTTACAGCAGAATTGTTAGATGTTTAGGAAATTGGTGTGGTTCTCAGTTTCTGGAGAAGAGATGTATCAGCTCTGGAGACAGAAGGGAATATGTTGCAGTGTTTATGGAATGAATACACCCCCATTTACATTTGACAAAACTTATGTCTTTGTAAGAATATTTATTTATTAGCAAATAATATGAAACTGGCATGCTATTTAACCTGTTTCAAAATGAACGTTGATTATTTCCTGAACAGCTACAGCTGATATAGGAGCTGAATTTTTAAATATACTTAGATGAACTGCATGCTTGAAATATCTGATGCTCCTTTTTTATAGGAATATGGTGCTTTGAAGCCTGCTTTGTGTTTCAGAAATTATATTGGTGTTTCCAGTCCTAGGTCAGTCTGTATCTACCTTCTACTTGGTACATTGTCAATTTTACTTTTTTTCATATGAAATTTTTGTTCCTTTTTTACTGTGTCATGTTTACCTGACTGTGACTATGTTACTTAAGTTTAAAATTATATAGTTTAGGACACAGCATCTCTTAATATTGTGTGCACTTTTCCATTTAGGTGTAAGTCATCTTTCACGAGTGCTCCCTCAACGATCGTGGGCAGGCGCAGTGCCTACATTGTTGACTCACGAGGCTCTAGATCTGTTGTGCTCTCCCTCACCCCATCCACAGCATCTTCCCGGTCCAGAACTCTCTCCACTGGAGAGATTCCTAGGCTGTGTGTATATGCGTCGCCAACTTCAGAGATTCATCCAGAATGAAGACTGTGTATGTATCTCAATGTAATCACCATGCAGGCATGTCTTTTAACAATATGAGTATTGGAAATGTATGTTATATGTTTTTCTTCTGTAGTTTTGTGTGGTTACCTGAGCACCATAATGGTAATATGCGATTTATAACGTATGATAAACACAGAGGTGGAAGAAAGTACAGAATGTCAGGCATGAAGTTACTAACTAGTAATGATAGCATTCATCTGTCCTTTGAACTGCTTTATATATTTTGAAGGTGCCATGTAACTTTGATATACATTGTGGCTCTGCATTGAAAATCTGTGCATGCTTTTTTCATAAATACAGGTTGTTTGTTTGGCTGTTTCATTAATAATGTTTTTTGAACTGCTTTCAGTGGCAGGAAGGTAATGCATTCTAAGTGTGTGTAGTTGTTAACATTACAGTTTGAATGTTGTAAATTTACAAATTTGTACTGCTGTGGTAATGTAGGTGGTAGGATATCATTCTCTTATTTTCTTGTCTTTGCTTGATGAGCATGCTTTGGTAGCTGGGAAGTAAGATAGAGGATGACAAGAGTGTCCACAAACACCATGTTCGTTGCAGTACCCAGTGGGAGCGGTTTTGTGTAGTTGACATAAGTTAGTGTGAATGGGAATACAACAGTAGGCAGGAGGGAGAGGAGGGCAGGCAGTCAGTCAGTCAGTCCATCCGTGAAACATCTTTCTTTAGGCCCAATATTGGTTCGGTTACGTTCCTGCCTGAGGGCTTCTGTGGTTTTGTTTAATCCCTGCAGATGCATTTATGATTATTATACAATTTTTGTTCAGCGTATTATTGCAGTGGTAATAAGCACAAATGATTATGAATGATAAATTAAGAGGGATGTGGATTGAAGTGGTTGTAACCTATTTTGAAATGCTATCCCAGCGTATGTTTGAAGGGAGTGAACGGAAGTATAAGAGCCTGTGTCAGGATAGCTGTTCTGTGTGTTGAGATTTGAACCCAGTACATACGGAGTGTGAAGCGTGAGTGATAAATACTATGTTATAATCTTTGACCATGAATTATGTGTAATAATATTGCTGCTAAGGCTTCATGGTTTCCAGAAAGTTATGCAGGAATGTAATTTTTGGCCATCAGTTGACTGGTATCCCATCAACAGAGCCTGGTGTAGTGAACTTCAAGGTGGAGTCACTGCAGTGCCGAGTAGGTCTGAATCCTCAACATCTGCAGTCACTGCATATTAAGGTTTCTCCACTGCCTGACAACAAAGAGCAATGGACTGCTGAAGAAATGCAGGTTAGTAAAATCTAAGCAGAACTGATTTAATTTATATCTGCTTGTTGATGCATTTTGGCCACTGCTTGTGTGGAATGAGATGTACTTTAAGTAAAGCAGGCCATTTAAACTGAGCAAATATGACTGCAGTCAACTTCACTGTGTATAAAATGTGACTTTGTTTTCTGTTTTCTACCACATACAGAATATAAAGCACCCAAGGGTATTGTAAAATTTACTGTGTGCTTTCACCAGTAAGTATGGTAGTCATTTTTGAAGCAAGTGCTGTGGTAGAGTTTTTGGTCTAAATGAGTAATAATTGCGTAGCGTATGATTAGAAAAGTTGCTTTAGTTCTTCCATATGTGGCATTAAATGATATTTTATTTACCAGCTCTCTAAAAGAGACCATTAAGGAATAACTTGTGTCTACACAAGTGTGCTAGCACTTAACAGTGTCAGTATTTTCAGTGTGGTGGTACTATACTAGCATGCAGCAGTGACAGGGGTAATGCTTGGCTCCTACATATTGTTTTGATGAGGAGCGTGACCATGTTGAAGGTTACAGATGGGTACTTCAGCTTGTCACCCTATGTATAATACCCTTGGTGGGAGTGAGTCACATTCCAATTTCTATTTTACTAATATCTGTGAGGTATGTACTGAGGCCAAAGAAACAGTTGAGTATGAAGCTCATAATAGAACACACTGCAACTAAATAGCAGCACTGCAGTAGATGAAATTAATGCTTGAATTGCTCTAAAACTATAAGAACAACCAATGACAGACTGTGGAGTGGTGAATGCATATTATTGTAGCCCATTTATTTTTCTATTTTCTTACTTGTCTGTGCAAATACTTTGTTACCTCTACACTGAAATACTTCATTCACTTGAGTGGAATGCTTCATACTGCCATGACTATAAAAACATGCTCAGCCATCAGCTAGGGAAACAACCTGAAGTGTGGTGCATGTGCTCTGTGCTTCTGTAGTCAGGAAGTATACATTTATATGTATGTGTGTATATGTATGCATGTGTGTTAACATGTGTGTGTGGACACATTTCTAACATTGCAAATTTTTGTTTCGTGTTTGTTTCAGATCATTGAGAAGTTCTTTGACACCCGTGCAGCTTCTCCTCCTTATAAACCGAATGCTTTGTCAGGTTTTGGAAGGATGCTGAACGTGCCGTGTAATGTCCTGAAAGACTTTATTCAAATCATGAAACTTGAATTGGTACGTGAATATATGGCGATGTATACTTATTTTGAATTTAACCTTCATTGTGAGTTTTATGCTTTCATAGTGGTGCAGTTGAAGTCTCCATTCCTCTGGGATGTCACACCACATTGCTGGGTGATTGGTGCCCAGCATTTCGATACATTGTAGTGGTGGACATTCAACCCTTGAAGGTGAGACCACTGTGCTGTTTCAGAATGTCAAACACTGAACACCCAGTATTGCGGCACAGTATCCCAGAAGAACGGAGATCTTAACTTCTCTTGCACTGTCTGTATGGTGACTCGTTACTTATTTAGTTAACACTCTCAGCAGCTGAAACTAAGTAATGTCAAATGGTGGCGCAACTCATGAATAATGATCAGCCCAAGGCCTACCCAGCCTTCTCTACAATGGGTACCAGGGCTGAATTTATTATTTTGTTTTGATGATTTGTTTTATAAAGATCACTTACATTTATTTTTATGAACATACAGTGAAACCCTATTAAGAAAATTTTGAAAATTCCAAGAAAATCCTGCTTCTTAAAAGGGTAATATTAATGAAATGGGAGAATTTTTGTGCTTTTTTATCCTGACCTCTTAGGCGGGAAATTTTCTTAACCGGGTTTTTCTTAAGCGAGTTTCACTGTATCTCAGCACAATCTATGTGCACGTCTCATACAGTAGTTCTTTTTTGTCTTGGGTGGGAGTGACAGTTTGCATCATTGTGTACAGGATTCAGGGTTTTCACATTGATGGCAATTGTGTTGTGGTGTTCTGAGTTGTGATACTTACAGTCAGCTAGGTGGTTACCAAAGTGTGAGAGGAACATACTGTCTTCTGCCTCGTTGATCCAGACAATATGTTGCTCTAGTACCTTTGTGCCCACCGTTCAGACTACATAGTACCACAAACTAGCAACACCAGAATATTAATATTTATATATATGCAGTACTGGGAGGTGGGATAGCATAGTCTGTGTAGTGAATGGTCCATGGGCTGCCTCATCCGGGGTTCCAATCTGCAAGCTTCAGGACCTTTTTCTCTTCTGTAAAATCTCCGGACCAGTTCTGGGGCCGACCCAGTCTCGTATTCAAGGGCTGTGAGTGTTCTTTCCTGGTGGTAAAGTGGCCAGTGCATGAAAGCTAAGCATTCATCTCCATCTAGTACTGAGGTTAGGAATGAGGAGAACTGTACCTTTGCTCCCCCGTATGCCTTCATGGCATGGGCAGGGGAAACTTTTTTGTGCAAGAGGTGGATGGAATGTGGCAGTACATATAACTGCATGGTTGCACTCATCACATTCTTACTACAGGTGTCACAATCTTGCAACTGATTTGCTTTAATATAAAGTTTGTCTTTACTAGATTCCAGGTCTGGTACAACAGCAGCAGATGAAGTGGGCTGTGCAGTGGAGCCTGAGGATCCCGCCCTCTGCCACACCCATTGTGCCAACTGGGATGGCAGCAGTGCTAGTTTGTAGGACCAAGATTCTCTTTTTTGTAAGTAGCTTTCTAGTGATGGTGATAGTGACAAATCCTCAAAGAAGTTTTAGAGTGTTTATTGCCATTCTAAGCCTTCGGCCATGTGTCACATTATTGCAGCATGCATATGCATGATAGAGCTGGCCAAGCACGTCTTTAAATAAAATACATGTGCCATTACTGCTGAGTTGCAATACTGTGGCAGGTCTCTTAGATTTAAAATTCGCTATTCCCAGACACTGCTAGCCCAAAATTAATGTGTGTGTGTACGTGTGTGTGTAAAATGTATATGCCCCCACCCCAGTGGCACAACAGCCCCTAGTGGGCCAGTGCGTCCTCATTATGAAGGCTTCATGATCACTAATATATATGTAGTGAAAGTTACATTTTATTTTAACACTACCTAGTGTCATGATTGTATTAATTTTATCCAGCTCCAAATTACTCGTATTGGAGGTCCATACCCATCCAGCATGGATGCGCCATCACTAGTCTTGCCATTGGTGTATGATGTGAGTACAAACCTGACACAGTTGGCAGAAAAGCGAGATCCAGGTCCAGCTTCAGCCACAACGGCAGCCAGTCTTCAGCTTAAGAGGTTTGCTGAATTTGGGGTCAGCCATAATGAATGTTCACTGTTTCCTGCTGTGAGGGATCTGCTGTGCACCCTCAGTCTTCCATCAGAATCTCAAGCACAGGTAAGACTACTGGTGTCTGACAACAAGTACGTGTACAAATGTAATTCTAGTGATTATTTTGTTACATACCAGTTGAATCCAGGCACCAGGACACAGTACGTAGGATGGCCGGGGCTCGAAACAAGTTCTACTGGCATCATTGTACAAATAAGAGTACTTAAAAAGCTTATGCTGGAGATTTTTACCTGCACTTCATTGCCCCTTTGGTTGTGTATTGCAGTAGATGATGTATTTGTTACCATAAAACTCTTCATAATTTATATGTGTTTAAAAATATCAGGGGAAGAATAAATGTTCTCAGCCTAATATAACAATACAAAAATAATGGCTGCAGCATATACAAAGAATGGAAGACTTGGGCAGTAGCACCTGTGAGGAACTGGAAGTCTTGGAAGACCAATGAAGAGTTGGTAGTAGTAGTAGTAGTAGTAGTAGTAGTTTATCATGATGATTAAAATGAGTAAATGGCAGTAACACAACTTAGTGTGAGCTTCTTTTGTGGATGACACATTCATGCCCCTGTAGGCTTTTGTTTTGTGTATGAGTTAATGCTAAAAATTATAGGTGCCTTCTTCTCCCAACCCCCCAACCATGCAGCCTTCTCCCGCAATGCAGATGCATTCACCAATGCCTGGAGGAGTTGTAGGATTGCCACCACAACCTGGCGCAGGGGGTCCACCTCAGCAACCTGGTGGCCCACCACAGCCTCCATATCCTGTTGGCATTGCAATGGGTCAGCATCCAATGATGGGTCCTCCATAACGAAGATGATGCAAGTGAAAAGATGAATCCTCTGAAGGGTAGGTAATTAGGGTTTTATGTTATATTTATGTATTCTACATTTGTAAATTTTATGTGGCAGCTTGAGGTAGTTCCGCTACACAGGCACCACTCAGACGCTGAGAGACACAGTGCCGTCGACATGCTATTCTTCAGCAGGTATCTCTTAAGTGTGGTTACTGAGGAATGGCGGTACAGCCGTCCTATGTATGTAGGACACACCATGGCTAAAGGTTAATATGCAGTAAGAAATAAATAAGGAGCATAAGAGTGGTGCATATTTGCTTCTTCTTCTGTCAGATTAGTTCAAAAATAATGCTTATCAAATAGAACCACATTGCTGGTAAAATGTGGTTTGAGTTTTTGTTGTGCGCAAGATGTTTTTGTCCCCAGAAATATTTCAGTCAATACACATTATTGTGGGCTTCATACCACAAAGGGGGCCTGGTTTTGTTCACAGAAAAGCCCATGTAGCAGTGTGACCTGGCACTGAATGCCAGGTCAGTCAGTGTCTTATGCCAAGGCTCTCTGAATGCTCTGCTAATATTAGATTACCGAGCAATCGTATTTGTTAATGTGCTAGATTATTAGAGGGCTCCAGGTTCAGATTTGATGACTGTAATATGAAGCAGAAATAAAATTAAGATTTCCAGCATCCTGTTTGCTAATTTTCTTGTGATGGGAACTAATCCAACTTCAGGGTTATGGTGTGCACCAAAACTTCTCAGACCATATACTTTATAAAATGTATTTTTGTTATGTAAGTCAGGTAGTTGTATACTATACTTACTAGCTTTTTCCTTTTTTTACCACTTCGTACATCATACAGTGAAGCAGGATAAGTGTACATCTACACAAATTACTGAAGAAAGCTTTATTTCAGTGAACAATATATGTTGGGTACACAAAATATAAATGCTGTAATGATAATGCAGTGAATAGTTATGTACAGTATGTAGAAAAGTACTAGATTTGACACATACATACTATAAATATAAGCTCTGCAGTGAAACAGCTTTAATGTGAATGTGCAGGCACCCGTAATACCATGCTACTCTTATGACATCAGTCAGTCCCAATTTTCATATTGAATTTTTAATTTCTAATGTCAATAATAGGTTTGTTCCAATATGGGCTATGTGACTATTGTCCAAGTTCGACAAGCAGTTCAGAATGGCTTTATGGAGCTTTGTACATTATATATGTCCTTTGAATGCTTAAAATGATTGTCAGGAACAAAACTCTGTTCCTAATTTTGACAAGGTAGTAATGAATCTGCTGCTTCACTCGCGTCTAAACAGTAGTGGCCTTGATAAGGTACTGTCTTGTTTTGAGGATATCTGCTAAAACCTCCCTCATGATATCTAAGTCTAGGATTTGATCCATGAAACAATCAGAAGGATGTGGCAGACATTATGTCACAGCTCTTGGCTGCAACAATTGCTCTTGTGTACAGGGGATGTATGGTTTGACTTGAATGTCAGTTGGTGGACATTCTGTGCAGTCAAAAACTCAATTGCTGCATGCTGTTTATTCTGTGATACATCATTTTCATGGATATACTTCACAGCTATCTAATGACAACTGTAGAACTTCACACAAAAGTGTGGGAAAGTTTAAATGAGTGCATTTTAGTTCACACGTTTGTTTCTTAGAAAATAAAATTGAGGAATTATTTTTGGCATGCCGTCATATTTCCACCAACCATTCTGTACAGGGAGACTTAAAATCCCTCCTTCTGGATGGTACAGGATATCACAGTTATGTTTCTTTTGTTTTAACCATCCATGTATAGCAGACAGTTAAAGTGTTAGCTGCCCCAGAACGTCTTCATAAATTTGGAGTTGATGGAAACTCTTGCTACTTGATATTTGCACAGAGCGTTACATTATGTTCCTAATAGGAACTTGTATAATATGCACATGCCAATAACCACATTTTCAAGTATTTTGTGGAACAGTGTAAAAGACCAAAATTAATAACAGTTGTTATACAATGGTGGATTAAACTTGTACTTATTACAATACAAAATATGTAGTTGTCTTTCCTAAGACATTGAGAAAAGACAGCACAGTTCATTCACGATCACATTTGCCTAGTACATTTCATTATAACCATTTAATTATGGTACTTTTTATTGATTGAAAATGTGGCTTATGAAGTTATTCTGAAAACAAGAATGCATTTTAAAGGTGGTAGGGTCATAACAGGATGGTAACAACTTTGGGGCATACCATGAGCTAGGATGATACTGAAGTTAACTGTGCTTTTACGTTTAACATACAAAATGTGACTGCTCTTACATCCTGCTAACAGAGGAATCTGCTGCTTGTAACGTGGAATGTATTCTGATACACAGCGGAAGGAGAAGAATCATACCACACCATCCTACCTTACAAGTTTCTTTATTTTTTGATAGAATTTAACTTTGGCAGCATGACCTAGAATAGGATTAGATCACAGTTTTAGTTACAGGCATAATTGGTTGAATATGTTGCGGACATACATGGGGAACACGAACAATTCACATTGAATTTGTGTGTACTCCTATTGTCTACATTTCACATTTCTTAATGTACTGACTTATTTCTCAATGTAGATGAAATCACTCTATACAAAAATGACTAATCTTAATTCTAGTTATAATTAGTCCATTCTCAGTTTCAGTTTTTCATGATATAAACATGATACAGTTCAACACAACATGAATATTACTTATTACTTTAAATTTTCCTTCTATACTTTGTAAAAATTCAAGAACCAAACATTTCTTAAATATACTGAACATGTATAAGGTGGTTAACCTTGCCAGTATTTTTCAAGGTTAATAACACATTTAACACTGAGTATTATAGTTCGAGAAACAGTAACATGATATATTCATTTGTTTGAATGTCGCTCATTGCTTGCTCATGTACAGTAAATGAGGAATGATTCATTTTTATGTCCGTTATCTTCATAGAGCTGCCTACTTTTGATACAAAAATATAAGCATCAGTGTTCAGACAGAGAGATATGCTGCACGTGTCGTTTGAAAACACCTTGAACTCATCACTTGATAAAATCTGTTCCTGATATCACGTTAATGCATACTGTTTATTTTTCAGTATATCCCTTGTGTCATATGCACATTCTGGGTTGAATTACTTCCATGCTTCCTGTTTGCAAGCAAATTTAACACACCAAATTTAAAGAATCTTGAAAGTGTTCACGTTGTTATATCCTACTCCTCAAGAGTTCATATACTTAAAATCTGTTACGAATTCTGTCCTCTGTAAGTTTCTATGCACATTATACAATTAACTGTATTTCTTGTGGAGAGGAAATGCTTAAACAACACAACTTCACACTCATACATGTAGCAACTTAATTTGAACAGAAGTATAGCATTAATCTTAATTTCCACTCAGCTTTAAAAAGAGTCATACAAATACCTGTCTGCAGAAACACCTTAAATCACAGAATGTTCAGTAACACAAGATCGTCTTTCCTTTTCTTTACAGCTGCACCGGAAGATGTGTTTCATTTGATGTATCCATTTATGGACTTGCACAGGCAGAATGCTAAAATGATGCCCAGCAGTTGGACCAGCCCTAACCCAATACCTATTCCAATGGCAATGTTGATGTTCTCCACGATCAGTTCCAAAAACGCATTATAGCACCCCTGGAAAAACGCCAAGCAGAATTAAAAGTCTGTTGATGCAGTTGCAATCTGATATTGATAATTGATCCAGCACTGCAGGTTGGTAAACAGAACAGGAGCTCTTGAGCTTAGCTTAGTTGAGTACGTGACAGCCAGGGTCATCACTTCTGCTGGCATAAGAATAGCAATCGTGACATTTCAGTTTTGTTCATGTTGTGGAAAGAGAATACCGAACGATTGTAATACATCCCTTCTTGACACCACGTGTGTGTACAATCAACAGTCAACATATGCAGACTGAACACATATTTTATATACATTTTATATAATTTAGGGGAAGTCTCAAGAACATTACTTACTTCACAGTATTCATTATTTTGTACTCTGTAACGAAAGATATTTTAATCATATCACAAATACTTTTGTGATCAAATACTTAAAGTGGTAATCAGTATATGAGATTAGCCTTAAGATATAACCTGGTATAATTTCCCACATTTTATCAGTAAAGAATCTGTTGTTGTGTGAATATATGAGAGGTTGAATAGATCACTTATTCTGGAACAGTGCAATGTCTGTATGTAAACCATAGCACAGAATCTGTAAAGTAAACATTTTGTAAATATTATAGTGTTATGATCAGTGCCATGTCCCACCCATCACAAAGACAGTACAACACCACCAGGAGTACTGAAGATGTGTTGCATTCCATCGTCACAGGCCACATCATGGAGAGTGAACTCTGTGATGCCAGTGGTCATATGACCACTGCATCAGGCACAGAGGCATGACAAGTGAGTACATTCAAAATGTTTTTGTGACAATAGGTATGAAATAATCAGTTGAAATGTGTGCAAGGCTGGCTCATTTAAGATAACTGACAGAAATATAGAAAAGCAAAATACTGCCACAGATAATTGTTGCATAAAGCCTAATTTTTGTGGCAGAGTGCATTTTTTTAACACCTTAAGGCAGTGTGTTCAAAGTATGTACCATATGCTTCAACATTAGGAAGCTGTGCATTTTGTCCACATGGTAGTTTACATATTTCATGTGATTTTCAGAATAAACACTCACTGTGTCCCAAGACAGCATTAACCAGTCATATGAGTCACGGTGTTTTCCATGAGATGGAAGCTGAGTCTGAAATTATGATTTGCATAAACTTCAAGCTTCAAAGGTCCAATAATATAACTTAAAGGGTTCCCACAACTAAATCTGCGAAGCTTTAGATGTGATAAACTTTGAATAGTCCAAATGTTAACAGTGCTGTAACAATATTCAGGCAGTGGTATTGATTATAAATACGTGGAGTCTCAAATTTTGCCTGAATGCAGCTATTGTTTATGAAGTTATCATGGCACCAACTGAATTATTCAAACAATGATTGAAAGTTACACTTTTAGAGTAAGATAAATCAAAGACAAAAAGCTACTTTCCTCCAAAAATAAATCACACAGGCCAGCGCTTATGTGAGTGTTTTAGAAATGTGCCAGTGCACAAATTTCAGTTAAGTGTGATTCTGAAACATACATTGTAGCTATGGAACTGATCTCTGATTTCAGGCATTCACATCTTGGTCTCAATTACTGCAGTTTAATGAAGACCAGTGTTCTGTTCTGACCGTTAAGGCATCTGCTGATGTTAATACGAGGTTAACCACACTACCTTGTTCCAGTAGGAGTTGGTATCTGATGGTTTCTTTGGGCAATCTTTAAATTTGAGCTGAAATTTCGCTATATCGCCTTCTAAGACACAGCATGCCTCAGGGACTGTCTTGTTTCCCTCAGTCCATTTCTTTGACTCTTTGAAGTCCTCATAACTGTCCACACCACAACATTTCATCTGGGGAAGAAAAATGGTCAGCATAGGTAAAATGTCCATAAGAAGGTTAAAATGTGTCATTTTGCTGTAGAATATTGAGGTTAGCACATTTAGTCCTTCCTGTGTCATATGTGCTATTGTATTCCACACGTTTTGTTTGATATTGCACATGTACCTTCTTGTCTCTCCATGTCATATACGGTAGGTAGCACAGTTCTGCCAGCCATTTAGGCGGCTCTTATAGTTCTTTTGAATGGACTTAGATGGTATAGTCATATGTAGTAGTACTGAGTGTCTGGACTCTGTAATCATCTAGCACATGTAACAGAATACAACATTCTTTAAATTGGGTGTGTTTGTACATATATCAGGCTGGGGGAAGGGGGGAGGGGGAGACATCTCTGTTGGGCAATGGGACTGGTCCAACTCTTTCTGACAGACCCTAGTCAGTAGGTGCCCTCGCCTCTTCACCAGTGGACAGAAACAGGTGTTCTGTTACAAATACTAGAATATGGAAAAGCTGCATAAACACAGAAATGCTAAATGTAATGTACTCTTGCCATGACCCTTTACAACTCTTTGAAGGTAAAGGTGTCCCAGTCCATGCCATAAAGGCATATAGCGGTTAGTAAAGGTATTATTCTACTAATTCTTAACATTGGTCCTAGATGGAGATAAATGGTCAACTTCATGCCCTGGCCCCTAACAACCTCCGCCCCCCATTGCCCATTGAATGGGAGGCTGGGTTGACCACAGAGTCAGGCTGGATGGTCTTGCAAAACAGAAAAATTTTGCTCCTGCCACGATTCAAGCCTCGGACTGTCCAGCCCATAGCAAGTCACTATACCGCCACACACTGTCTTCTGTAGAAATCTTAAATTATGTTATCTAAAGTTGGGTTATAGTTAGGCTGTATTTCGTATATTCCCCAACACACTAATTGTAACTCAAAAAGATGTGATTTTGACTTGAATGCTTTCACAGATTCCAGCCTTTTACACTGAGCCTTTTGTTTCTGTAGTGGTCAGTGATACAAGAACTTTGTAGTGCATACATTAGCCATAATGTAGTCCCACATGAGAGTCACAGCATCCTTCTCTGTGGCAGCGTAATATTTCTTAATGGAGGATTTCAAGAAACCTCGTGTCTCTCTCTCAGCCTGAAACACAGGAGCAAAGAAAACAAAAATATTTTGGAATCACTGAGTTATTTCAAACTGGATAACAAACTTACAGTTTTCACAGTGAAAAGGTTTCATGTTGTCGTCTTCTGTATTGTGAAACCATACAGTCTGGCAAGGAGATACGAACATTTTGGATTTACATACTGTGTCATTGTACCCTCAAGACGGACGCAGTAGTTTTCTTTGAAACACTGATACCCACCTACCCAACTGCATGGTCTAATAATCCAGTCAGCATTTCTGCACATGTGTACAAAATTATATCATAGTTTGTTGTTGTTGTTGTTGTTGTTGTTGTTAATAATAATAATAATAATAATAATAATAATAATAATAATAATAATAAACTTGTCTAGGATAATTTGATTCTTTCCTCCTATCTGGGTTTGCACATAGACTTTATTCACTTTTGTTTACATAAATAAACAATCAGATATCATTCTTCAAAAGTAACCAACAAGACTGTACCACCTAAAATCATGTATATAACAACAAAACATATTACCTCATTTCTGTAGGCTGCAGCTAAACTTCCAGCAGTGATTTCCATGAGCAGAATTATAAGAAGAAACACTCCATACTATAAAAAGAGAGAAAAAACTACAATATGTATTTTCAAGTTCAGGCTTTTTGAGACACAGTTACTAAAACTAAGATTCTGTTTGGCACTTACAGCTTAATATATCATGCCCTTATGAAATGGTTTTGTTATGAAGAGTTGGGACATGGCAAGACTGTCAGTGATAGCATATGTATGAACCTTTGTTTTGATGTATTATTTTAAATCCATCTGAAACACATCTGCATATTTGTTTATTGATTTGGTGCCCAAATGAATAACAAAATGCTTTGCAATACCACAGTGTACGCTACAAAGTATTGCTAGTGTGATGTGTATGTACATTTGTGATGCCCTTAACCTTTTAAAGCCTAGCGGTAACTTTACATACCACCAGGTTTAACATTAAAAATTCTACGTGGTGCCCACATTGCATTTATGTGTTCTGTACGGATCT
This sequence comes from Coptotermes formosanus, assembly GCA_013340265.1. Lineage (NCBI taxonomy): Eukaryota > Metazoa > Arthropoda > Insecta > Blattodea > Rhinotermitidae > Coptotermes > Coptotermes formosanus. The sequence goes on along the minus strand of BLKM01000328.1, from coordinate 1,131,083 downwards.
CAGAACAAGCAGCGACTTTTGCCTTATAACACATTAAGAGATTGGTTTTTATAACCGAAGTAGAGAGTGTTTACAGCACGGTACACAACGAGTCCTTATATAAAACCGATACGCTTCGTCTTTGAAAGGTTAATCCATTTACCCAAAATAAATTTAATTTTCCTGTCACCTTGTTCAAAAAATGGTAAAGCACAGGAAGTGTTGTCCAGTGTGCAGAAGAACGTGACTTTTTCTGTTTCCTCTTGCAGATCTCATTGGGAACACGGTGAGATATGCTGTTAACTCTGCACTCTTTTCAATGGATGTGTTAGCCATGGCTGTTAAAATGGCATGCCAGTATTGTGGTACTTTGCGGCTTTCATTATCCAAAAGTAGATGGAGATAAATGATATACTTTATGCTTTAGTTGTCTGTGCCAAGGACGGTAACTTATAAAATGCTTGCATACGAAGCTGGGTTGGCCGTGTGACTCTCTTGAATACAAAAGTATAAACTTCCAACATCATACTTAGGATCAAACCCAAGACACCTAGTTTATAGTTTGCTTAATGTCTAATTAATTTTTGAGTTATGTAATGACAGTTTCAACTGCACAAGCTTTACACTGTCAAATGAGGTGGTGATGAAGATTGTTAAGGTTTCAGAGGAAGTGGTTGTGGCCTATTTTAAGGCACCATTACAGGAATTATCTGGTGACAATGAGAAGAAATCTCCATTAAAAGAGCTGGTAACTAAGCCAAGATTTGGACCATATTCTTCACCAACCTACTCAGTACTTTTTAATGTATTAACTATCATAATTTATGTACTAATGAATGAATTTTATTTATTTACTGCCCTCATTTTGTATACAAACTGAAAACATGGTGAGTGTTAGAAATTTGTTTCGGTTTATTTTACACAGGGGATTCACAGAACTTTTAACCTTATTATGCATAATTGAGAACTGAGTATATGTTAATTGTGTCATCATAATGCAGGATGAAACTAATAAATCCTCAAAAATGTGACTGGGTTAAGTATTTGGGAATGATGATAAAAAATAAGAATAAAATTCAAGAAGAACTGAGAGCAGATTAAACTCAGATCCATTTCAAAATACTTATGAATACTGTCACTTGCTATGAGTATATAAGACATGCTATCCCATTACTGGTGTTTGAGTCCAGGGTGCTTGGCAGAATATTCTTACCCAAAAAGTGTAAGGAAGCTGGAGAAAAGTGCATAATGGGGAGCTTGATCATTTATATTCTTCATAAAATAGTATTAGGATGATGAAATGAAGGAGGATGAGATAGAAAGGAAGTGTAGCATACGTGAGAGAAACGAAAGTTGCACACATAATTTTGATCAGAAAGCCTGAAGGGAAGACACATAGATGGGAGTTTGTGAACTTAATTCATTCGATCTAGAAGAGATATAGTGGATGGCTTTGTAATCACAGCAGTGAAATTTTGGGCCCAACATGGGGAATTTCTTCCTTAGCTTTGTCACTATTGTGTTCTTATGAGTCCTTGTCAATAACTTCATTATTGACGCATAAGTGATGACATGGGCCTCCACCAGTGTCCTTTACATGTCCTAGCGTACATCAAAACGTGTATGTGCGTTTCTGATTGATATGAATAATGCCAAAGTGTAGCAGTAAGCCTGTTTTCAAGACATGGTTGGTTGACTGTTTTCATGCCAGTGAGCTGTGGTCTGTCTACCCATGCATCAAATAAAACCAACCATCCAGTAGTTGTTCCATAACACTGCTTTTGTCTTCCAGCTATGTGTGTCAGTTTGCATGAAGGTGAAGGATGAGCAGATTTGATTTGCAGCTATTCAGTAATATGAAAAATGGCGAAGCTTATAGTAATACTTACACATGTGAGTAGGCATCTGGACTCACGTAATGCCCCACAATAGCCTAGGAAACTGACCATGAACATGAATGCCCCAGCTGCAATAAGTATGTATGCAGCTTGCTCAATGACAGTTGGCTGTGTGATTTGCTGAAACTGTAAAGTATTACATTTTATTGATACTTACATAATCACATAAAAGACGCCTACAGTATGTAGAGAAATCTTCATTCAGAATTACTTTCCAGGCAGGGTATGTGAATGCTTGACTGGCAAGAACCCTTTTAAGTGTGCAAATTTAACTCAGACTGCCCATAAACTTTGTATGTGCTCTGAGAATACTGAATGGGAATTTCACTGTACAATACTAAAAAGGAGGAAAGTATTATCAGGCATTATTCAATGAATATTGGATACAGAATGTTATCAGATACTACTGTTATTTAATGTTCAAGCCCCACTGGTACTTACTGAACATTAATAATGTGTATAATTCTTATATATACACTTTTAGTATGATGGGTAACATGCAGTGTTTAAATGCTAATAAATATTGTACATACAGATACCACTGTACCATAAAGGGTTACAGTGTTGTACAAAACGTGTGAAGTAGTAAATCAAACACAGGTAATAACATACTGGATGCATGAGAATCAGAATTTGTGATTTCACATATACTACGAACTGGATTGAAAAGGGCTCTGAACTGCAGCTTACTAAAGACTGTTACATATTCCATCACAGATGCAGAATAAAGTTTGGTAATGAGCAGAAACTGAGCCTGCAAATCAGTTTCCTAGGATATTACTCAAACTTTTGAAGTCTGGATGGAAAGTCTTCCATTATCTTTTCACTGCATTCAGTCTCAGTGAGACCTTTAAATTTTACATATTCTTCTTTTATTTCAATTCTTGAATGATCTGGTTAAGTTTGAGTAATCCCTTTCAGTTCTCTGTAACACAGAACTGAATCATACTTTCACTAACTTTCTTCAATACAGAGTCTATAATTTTTGTAATTTAGTCGTCAGTATTATAGTGGTCACTGTGTCTTGAGAGAATACTTAGAAAAACATTATTCTGTTGCTTTTCAAGCTGAATGATTTATAAAGATGTTTATAAGCATACAGATAACCTTTTCCCTTTTCTTATAAAGTGCTTCCAATAAGAAATCACAATGCAAGATAATACACACTTCTGAATAACAGTAAATGTATGGTTATGTTATAGGTCATATGGGGCACCAGTGATGTCAACAAACATCAGAAAATGTATGATAAGGGAACAGCGAGAACATCAAGCCTTATTTCAGAGACAGATTGGTAACAAACATATGTTTCAACTGATAAAGTTGGATGTTGAGCTGACCATGACAGCAACACCCCAGCACAAGAAAAGCCGTTTTTTATGTGTTGCATACTGTACATATTATGGACTATCAACACAAACCAACAAATGTGCACACTACTCACAATCATATATTGTATTAATCAATGTCACCACTGCATGTTTCGGTGACGATGGTGGCTTGACCACCAAAACATGTATGGGTGACACTGATTAATACTATATATCAGTGTGAATAGTGTGCATATTTGTTGGTTTGTCTTGATAAGAAAAGCCACATTTAACATCTTAACCTGCATATATCAAGGCATAAAATGGCTGCATTTGTACACTTCTGCACAAGGCATTTGGCACTTATATGGATAATCATACATGTGAATATTTTTAGGGGCTCTCTCTCTACCTTCGCAGCCCAGGTATATTTTTGAGACCGAAACTACTGAAAAGTGAGTGTTGTGGTATCTCAGGACTTAGAGCACCCTTATCCATGGAATTATGAGCGTTGCATTTTTTGAGTGTGGTTAAGTTTATAACCGGAGTAAGGATACAGGAATTTGCTCAAAAGTAGAAGTAGATGGTTAACTGTGTCACATTCTTGATCTTTGGGCAATAAAATTAGGCTGTCATGAAAATGTCTAAGAAGAGCTCAATCCAGCTGACTTTTCTTTGAATACTGGAGATGGTAAGTGTATTTGTCAGTCTGCCTATGTGTCAGAATGTGTGTTTCCTCTCCAAAACTTCTGAATGGATTTTAATTAAATACGGGTTTGGAGCATGTGTTTCGACTACGCAAAAAACCACACACACTGATAAAGAAAAACAAAGAGGTTTTATTAATTGGTATTAAGGAGGTTCTAGAAGTAAATACTGAGAAACCTACATATATTTTCCATGTCTTGTGAACAGAATGCAGGACAAAATAACACCATAAAGATAGCTAATAAATCCTCTGAACATGTGGCAAAGGTCAAAAACTGGGGAACAGTGAAAATGAAAATTGCATGCATGAAGAAAGTAAGAACAGAATCTATTCAGAAAATTCCTGCACAATTTAGTCCAGAATCTTCCCATATTCCAATTTGCTACCTGATAATATAAAGATTAAAACACACCTTGCACAAAACTATAATCTTGCCCGATGTTTGATGTGGTTGTGAGAGTTAATGTCTCATGTTGAGGGAGGAACATAGGCTGAGGGCGTTCCAGAATAGTGTGCTGAGGAAGGTATTTGGGCCTAAGACGAAGTAACAGGAAAGTGGAGAAAACTGCATAATCAGGAGCTTCATGAATTGTAGTGTTTACCAGAAATCATTCAGGTGATCAAGTCAAGGAGGTTCAGATGGGTGAGAACAGAACTACATTCAGGGGTTTGGTGGATAAACCTAAAGTAAAGAACCCTTTGGATGAGCTAAGCATAGATGGCAGGATAACCTGACGATAGATCTTAAAGAAAGACTGTGGCAAGGTGTGGGTTGGATTCCTCTGGCTCAGAATAGGGACAAGTGGTGGGCTCTTGCAAATACAGTAATGAACCTGCGGCTTCCACAAAATGCCAGGAGTTTCTTGATTAGCTAAGGAGCTACTAGTTTAGTAGTTTTTAAGAAAGAATATGCTTCATGAAGTTTGGTTTGGGTAAACTATTTTATTAGCCTGTTGGAAGGGTACCAATAAACTTTCATGTGAAGTTTTTTCGATAATATATATATATATATATATATATATATATATATATATATATACACATATACTTATAAACTTTCATGTGAAGCGTTTTCGATAATATATATATATAACCATGTATATTTTACGGTTAATCACCGAAGTCGTAGAGTTTGTGAAGTATCCGTGTAAAGTCAACAATATCTACGAAATCCTCCCCCAGTTACGGGCCGTGGGCTAGACGGCCCGTATCATGTAGCCCGATTATTATGAGACGCGTGAGCATGCGCATTACGATACGTGGTCAAGGCTATTGTCATTTTGACATCGTGCATGCGCATTACTACCGTGGCAACACGTGTTCGAGCGTGCCGACATGGAGGTGGGTGTTTGCTCGAATCCATGTTGTTTTCGTTTTTATCTTAAATGCAGTGCCGAGTGGTGAGGGACAAAGTGTTACAAGTGAACCAGTGGTTTAATGATACTTAAGTGAGCTGTCAGAAAGGAAGAGTGATAACAGTAGTGTTAAGCGGTCACAACTACGTAGAGAAAAAAGTGCTGATTATGGTCCATTGAAAGCGTTTGATATCTCTGTCGTAGGCTGTTGTGAAAAACTCGGTGTGCCTGTTTGCAGGGATCTGTTTATAATTATTCTATACTGTCTGCACAGCGAAGAATTTATGTCATGTTATTCACGATGCCTAGACAACGTGGTGGACGCAGACGAATAGAAAAGGAACTACACGTAACGTGAGTACAAGTATGCCGTAAAAGAGGTTATGCTGTAATCTCAGTTTCTAAGCCCATAGCCAGGTCCATCTTATCGGCATCCATAGCAACGCTGACGGCCAATATAACCTTACAAGGGAAAGCTGGGAAAGTTGCCTAAATCGTACTTTCTTTATATCAAAGAAATTATTATGACTAGCAAAACTATGTGAAATGATATGAACTAACATCTGTTGGCTCAATTAAATAGCATTAAAAAATAGTTGCGCCCAAGTGAGTGGGGTTTGATGATGCATCGTGCAGAGATACAGAAATGTGGCAATTGGATGTGAGTGATGTTTAGGCCTTGTTCGTTTAGGGGCATTGAGTATCCTTAAGTGATATATATCTCTTATAACTTGCAAGATTCAAAACTATGGTACAGTTTCAGGTATCAAAATTTATTGTTGGACGGAGACATTGAGGTTATGTATCAATATTTCTGAAGAAGAGAATTTAACATTTCATCAGCGAGGTTTGAGGTTTCCACGACAGTATGGCAGAGGACTCCGTTCTTCTCATGTATAAACGCAACATTCGGTAATCGGTTGCCGACGTTTCGACGGAATATAGTGCCTTCATCTTCAAGGGTCTCGAACCTCTAAACCAGCGGTTCTCAAAATGGGCTATATGCCCCCCCCCCCCCAGGGGGCCATACCAAGTTTGTAACTGGCCACAGAATAATAACGGAAAATTAAGGGGCCACAGTAAGTTTTGAGTGGGCCACCGGAACTTCACTGCCTGAATAAAGGAATTCAAATTTAAAATTGAATCAGATGTTCCCTTCTCTCCTGCATCCCCCGCAGACCAGAAGCTAAAGCTGTATTTTACTGCTTTTCCCACATCTTATCTGGTTGAATCTGGTATCAGTTGTGTGACTTAAATGCTGTCAAAAGTATGTAACTGCCTTCATGTTGCGAAGAGAGGTGATCTTCGCTTATCACTGACGGCACTGCAACCGGACATCCAAACAGCTGCAAGTGTCCATCAAGCCCCAGGGACACACTCTATATAATGGCAGTTATTAACATAATATTTTTACTTGTATAAGTAAACAACGTGTTATACCGAAACGAAATATCTAAAAACAATGCAATATCGTAAATAAAATTAATATAAATATATTCTAATGTGTATATAAATCACCATCCATAATCATAATCATCATCATCAGCAGCAGCAGCACAACAGCCCTCCAAGAGCCAAGGCCTTCCTTAGTTGCTTATCCCAGGTTTCCCGGTTCATATGTATAAATCACAATGTGGAAATGAAGTAACTTCTGTTCATAAGTAAAAACGTCTACGAAGGGTGGGAGGCCACACACACAAATCAAGCTGAAAGTTGGGGCACGAGCAAAAAAAATGTTAAGAAAACACTACTCTAGACCCTTAAAAATGAAGGCGTTCTTTTTGTTCGAAACGTCGGGAAGCGATTACCAGTGACAGGGCGTCATATCCGAGAAGAACGAGTTCTCAGTATTTCATTTCGTTCCAATAGGTAGGAAATAGACGTCACCACACTTTTTGGGCAATTCTGTTTTACATTGTATGAGGATCATCATCATCCATCATGAGTTAGGCCTTAATAGACCCGTTTAGGCCCCGTCTAATAATCTCTTCAAAGCTCTTCCAAGTCGTCTTCGTCCATTTGGTGTATAATTCAGTATTATTTTGGGCATCCTGTTGTTCTTCATTCTTGTTCTGTGTTGTAGCCAATTTGATTTGCATCTTCGTAGTTTCTTGTGAACTGGTTCTACTTTCAGCTCTTCCAAATTTCTTTCCTTTTGTGCTCAAAAAGTGTGTATCCTGCTGTTCTTCTGAAAAATTTAATCTCGGGTGATGTCAGTCGTTTTTTATCCTTTTGCCTGAGGGTCCAAATTTCACTTCCATATAGAAGAATGGGGACAGCCAGTGCATTATATACTTCGTTCTTGAAGATTTATGGACCAAACTTAGTTTAAAAGTGTCGTTTAGTATATGAGGATCGGTCAGAAACTAAGTTTACAATTGCATACTGAGTTCTCTACTTTCGGCTGTAATAAGAACAGTTCACATTTAACTGCATTGTTACCCCACTACTGTTCCACATAGCCCCCGCCACAGTTGAGGCATTTATTGTATCGTGGGGTGAGCTTTTCTGTTCTCTTCTGATAGAAGTCCGTGTTTTTGTGTTATCAGCCATCGTGTCACAACTCTTTCCACTTTGCGGTCACCTTGAAATCTGTGGCCACCAAACTTTCGCTTCGCTGTCATTGTAGGTTCTTTAACTAAAAAATTATACGTCACGTATCGTTATTTTCTGACCATATTCTGACCATATTTCGTATATGACCAATTAAGCTGTATGTACTTTTCTTCTGTGTGTATGAGGTAATTCATTTTACGCTGTATTTTTTTATTTTTGACCGACCCTCGTATATGACCAATTAAGCTGTATGTACTTTTTTTCTGTGTGTATGAGGTAATTCACTTTACGCTGTATTTTTTTATTTTTGCTTGCATAGGACTATATCTGTACACTATTTTCAATTCTGAGATAGAAAATTTCTTCAGTATTTGAGAAAATGTAACCATATTTAGTGTAAATTACCTACGCCAAGCACGAACGGCAAGAGTTCAACAGGACATAAGCGTAACTTGGCTAATAACACTGGGGGCGGGGGAAAAAGTGACCATGGGTATTAGGAACTTTATTTTACAAAGGAGTTGGATTTCAAAGAGGGGAAAATTGGTCCCATAAAAGGCAAGTTTTTAATTTTCTTTTTTCTATTTTTTATTTGCCATTCGATTTAGTAACGAACTAAACTATTCCTAGGTTGAAAAAATATTGGGAGGGGGGACTTGCCCCCTTTCCCCCCAAAGTTACGCCTATGCAACAGGACACCAAAATGTTTTTTGGACAACGCTTCCCCTAATAAATGGCATGTCAGTGTATTCACAAGAAACGTGAATTTTTAATTTTTGGCCAAGACACCCTAGCACTCTCTGGAAAAGTCGCCTTGGAATAGGCTATGGACCTGTCATAAGACAGAGTACGTGATAATGATGACCCGTGGCCAATGCTAGATCTCGCCGGCCATATCGCGCATTGCCCATACTTCGGGTACTGGTCTAACAGGGCTTATATAAAAATTAACTTTTTGGTGTCCTGCTTCATACAGCGGAGCTGGTGCGTAACGAAATATTGGTTTCGAATGTCCTGCGTTCTAAGTGGCGTAGGGAAACGATAAGGAGCATTAGATTTCTAAATGACCTGAGACAATGAAGTTACCACATAGTATTTTTAAAGTGGTCTGAGCTCGAGAATTCCAAGGTAATGGCATGGATTAGAAGCCCGGTGCCCTCTACTTGTTAAGTTATTATATGTTTTAAACTCATACAGGCCGTAGACACCGTGGAAAAGGGCTAAAATGTTTGTTTTCAAAGACGCCGTTCCAGAAATATTTTGCAGACTGTTAAATTTTCAATATTAGATGTTTGTACACGTGTAACAATTCTAGAACTGCTAAATTGATTTTTATCACATTTGACATTGAGGAGTCTACTAACATTTGACGTAATGTCGTATTTTGACTAAAACAAGACAAACAGCGGACACTACACGGAAACATACCTGCGTCTGTGGGCGTATCTTGTAGATGACGTACTAAATATTTATTGCAGCGAAAAATGTTTGGAAGAAAAGTCGTCGTCTGTTTCAAATCTCTGGCCAGCCAGATGCTTCCTAAGGGGTCCAAAGAGATGGAAATCACTGGGCGCGATGATATCGGGACTGTCAGAACGGTGGTGCATAACCTGCCAGTTGTAGCACCGTTACCACGTCCGTTTATCAGTATGTTGCCCAGTGATTTTAATCTCTCTGTTCCTCTTTAGAAGTACCTGGCTGGCAAACGATTTGCAACAGACGCCGACATGAAGCAAGCTGTCACCTTCTGGCTAACCAAACTTAACACGTATTTTTTTCTACGCCGGGATACAGGCCTTGCTGCCACGTCAGGACATATGCTTCAATGTCAATGGTGACAATTTGGAGGTCTGATGTGTACCATCTGCTACCCATGTGACATTTGCACATCGAACTGAGAATGATGTTTTCGGCATCAGAGTTGTCTGAAACTTCATTGTACATTTACTGATAAATTCCAGTTTTTAGCGTCTATTCGTATTCAACAGAGCAGAACCCAGAACTAAATGACATCTGAAGTGAAGGCCAGTCGAATGGGGCCTGCTACAGACTATTTTACTGTAATTAATGTGAAAGGAACGGGGAAGAGTAAAACTGCGTTTCTTTTAAATGTGTACTTCACTGTCCTTGATGCACATTTATTGCAGACAAAAATAGACTGTCGCCAGAGCTGTTCAACAGTACAGCGGTGCGAAGTTATTAAGTCTGCTGTTGACAGGTGTAACACTAGAGAATACACATATAAATTATTTTCCTTGTATTTCATTAGGGATAGCAAGACATTCCTAGGCATTATGTGGATTGCCCTTAACGTCAGGAAAAATGTGAAATGTTTGCTGACTCATACACTGCCTAGGAATATAAACAGTGAAGGTTTTAATATCGGAATTGTCGTTAAATATGAACCGACTACTACAAGAAAAAAAATGGGAAGAGGAAGACTGTCTTGTATTGTTACCAGTCAGCCTCTCATTCCGTAACAGGCGTTTAACAGATGTTTATTAAATACAACAGACCAGGTACAGACTGCCTACCAATACTGGTATGTACTCGTACATTGGCCCATCCCAGTGGCCGGGCGGTCTAAGGCGTGGGTCTGCGGCCGAGCGCTTGCTGGGATCGTGGGTTCGAATCCCACCGGGGGCATGGATGTTTGTCTCTTTTGAGTGTTTGTGTTGTCAAGTAGAGGTCTCTGCAACGGGCCGATCTCTCGTCCAGAGGAGTCGAACTGACTGTGATGTGTGTCTGAGTGTGATAAGTGAAAATAAACAACCTCGACACCTACTGTGAGTAGGTAGAAGAGGTGAGGACTACGACGACGACTCGTACATTGGAAATCTCAATCAAGGAGTAGGTCATTCTCCATTAATTAATTTTTGGTGCGTTCACAGAAAAAAGTTGAAAGAAATATGCGTAGTAGCTTCGTCATGTACGTCTGTGCATCCCTCCACAAATGATTAAACCATAAAACCTGAACGCTCATCATCATGTTCGTACAAGCCCACAACTGATACCTATCCTGGGCCGGATTAATCCAGTCCACACTCCCTTTTCATGTTTAAGGCCTATTTTAATATTATCCTGCCGTTTGTGCCTAGTGTTCCAAATGGCGCGTTCTCGCCAGGTTTTCCTACCAAAACTTCGTATGCATTTCCCTTTCATGCGTGCCACATGTCTCGTACATCAAGTCTTCCTTGATATAATCATCGTGACAAGGGTATGACTGTTGGGGTGAGGGGAGGAGGAGGGAGTGTTGCGGCCGCACAGGATGGCTGTGTTCAAGGGGCGGCAAAATAAATGTTTTAAATCACAAAATTTGACTTTGTGCGCTCAACATGTTGTAAATTATTGAGCCAAATAGAAGGACGCACAACAAACGGATGCGCTTCTTTTAACGTTCGCAATTTCTGTTTGGGGCACCCACTGTAATTACCAGGGCTGTAGAGTCGGTACACAAAAGCTCCGACTCCGACTCCTCGATTTTTAAAATTCCGACTCCTTAATAACGGTAAACCTATAAGACGTTTCATCGCCACCACGTGAATATCAGGCTATTTTTGTGACTTATAACCTATATTTAAGTGTAAGTCTAATGGTTACTGTAGCTATCAGGGCTCTGAAGTTGGAGTATCTAGTTAAGATTTTAGACTGAGGTCGGAGTTGGAGTCGGTACATTTTTACCGACTCCGACTCCACCTAAAATTCCTTCCGACTGCGACTCCACAGCCCTGGTAATTACTCCCCCCAGGTGCCAAGAAACGTAGCTACACCACTGCATCCCGATAATATATGTCGAAACGTAAAAATTTCGAATCTACTAATTATGAATTTTACTCCAGTTTCCTATTAATTCCTCCCTGTTTGGTCCAAATATCTCCCTCAACACCCTGTTCTGCAACACCTTTACTTTATCGTGTTACCTTAATGTGAAGAACCAGGTTACACACATACAAAATAGGCGAAATTATAATTTTTTTTTGTAATTTTCAGCTTTGCTTTGTTGGGTAGTAGACGGAGGGAAAAAACATTCTGAAGAATGATAACAAATATTCTACGAACTTACTGTAGGTCTGCGCTTGATTTCCTTTATGAATGCAAGTTTCGATTGTTACTGTTGTTCCAAAATATCTGACGTCTGCCATATTTATACTGTATGGTGCAGAGGGCAGGAAACTCGTATTAGATCTTTGTGCGCTTTTTTTATTGCGTCTGTGTCCCCTATTCTTGTATCACATACTAGCAAAATGAAGCTGGGTACGTTGTTCAGTGCACAATGACAGCCACCAGCAGTGTAAATCAATGTGTCCCATGAACTGTGACCTGTATATTTAGCTAGCCTTTTATCATCTCGACAAAATTAACACTTCATTAGTTTTCACAAAACACGCTAATAACAGACGTGTGTACACCAAAGAGGCAGAAATAAGCTACGTTCATGGTGATAAACAGGAAGAGTAAACAGGCTTAGCTGGTCCAGTTAATTAATAACGCACACTCCTATTGGTCACATTTTAAGTCGCGATGCAGTAATTAGCACACATGAGTCATATTCAGAAGGTCGAAGGTTCAAATTTCAGCACAGAACGACTTCAGGCTTCCTCCGCGATGTTGATGATGTCTCCGCTCTTGTGGGGTATTACGCAGCGTAGGGTGGTATTCCTTTATCGACGTTTCGGGACAACATATCGGTCCCATCTTCAAGGGCAAAGAAGTTCAAGAAGGGTCACGAAGTCTTGGACTTCTTGACCCTTTAAGATGGGACCGATACGTTGTCCCGAAACGTCGGTAAAGGATTACCACTCAAAACTGCGTAATATCCCCGAAGAGCGCAGACATTTTCAGCACAGAAACTGCAGGTCATGACTAAGGCTCTTCATAGCGCATATCAGTCCCACCAGGCAGACTGGTGAACCTTACACTAGGTCGTTCGAGGAAGGAGATCGGGGAGGCCACGGCCCGAAGGCGGGCCGAAGTGCCATAGAAGAAGAAGAAATTAGGCCACATCCGTTTACTTTCACATCCCTTCAATTATTCTATTATCAACCTGGCACTCTACGCCATGGACGTACAGCCTGAGCCACTGACAGCGTCCTTACACAAACAATAAATAGACACAATCGGCTATTGAAGTTATTTATTTATTTTTCATTTTCGTTCCCCAGCCGCTCCGTTTCAGATTATTTCTGCCTGTCGTATTACATGTCGGTGGCATACGTTGAAATTTGTGGGGCCTGGTTCAAGGACAACGGCCGGGCCCCACATTCCAAATATTTACGACACACAGTGTCGTAGGAATGTAATTTTGCAATACCGACTCTAGAAGTTTTAATTTCCGGTGCTCAAAATATGATTGTGTTAATTGGGAGAGTAATCGCACAGTGGTGCGCGATGTCCGATTTAAGCTGATAAATCTCCAAGTTTAGCGAGCGAGTCCAATAAGAAAGTATTGCAGTATGACCCCATATCGTTATGTTACTTGTCTGACACGTGGAATCGCAGGCATCCGTTAGCTGTGACAAAAGCAAAATCCATAGAATGGTTAACAAAGCATTGTGTTAAAGTGAACCGTGCTGTCGATAAAGCAAGGCTTTTGCAACCGACGAGATGGATAATAAACAAATTGAATCTTCGTTGATGTGGACAACTCCCCCCTCTCTCTCTCCCTCTCTCTCCCTCCCTCTCTCTCTCTCTCACACACGCGCGCGCGCGCGCGCACACACACACACACACACACACACATACACACAGTAGGCCAGGTCCCGGTTCATTGCCTCTCCTGCACACATGGAATATACGACATTTCTACAGATCATATACTCTGGTGTACTTACTCGACTAGAGACGGACCTAGAACTGCGTCATCTAAACAACAATCCATGACGTGAAATGTCTGCTAGCATTACCCGAAACTACGTGTTTGTAACGTCTATAGGCAAGACAGTAAGGGACTGTCCTTTGGAAGAACACGTTTTACCTCATCTGGTCTAGGCCACTTTAACGTACATTAATTAATTCACTTATTCATTCATTCGTTTGTTCGTTCGTTCGTTCGTTCTTTCGTTCGTAATGTGTCTTACGACATATCCGTGCCCCTTGCAAAGCGAGTTCTCCACAGACTGCGATCGGAGGCTAAACTGTGACAACAGACAACGCGATCTGCGACTCATAGAAACACATCTGCCATATCAAAGACCACCAGAACTCATCTTCTTAATTTATCATCCTACTTGGCCTTTTTAGTGACAAGAAACAGTTTCTTTCGTAGTTTCGTTTCGCGTTCACTACTTTTGCGGGGTCAGGAACGACAAACCGTTTACTTGAGAGCCGCTCTGGGTTCGAGGCAATGAAAGCCGGAAGTATGGAATGAAAACGGATTACAGAAGTAGATCTTCGGGTAATGACACGTAGAGAAGTTCTGGCATTCAGCTACTAGAAAATGGCACGGGGAAATTTAACTGTAAATGGTTTATTAAAATAGGGATGTGAGGTGATTCGAAAGCTTCAGGTGCTTCGTAAGCACTGGACATTAACCTTTTAAAGCCTAGCGGTAACTTTACATACCATCAGGTTTAACATTAAAAAATTCTACGTGGTGCCCACATTGCGTTTATGTGTTTTGTACGGATCTCAGAACAAACAGCAACTTTTGCCTTATAAAACATTAAGAGATTGGTTTTTATAACCGAAGTGGAGAGTGTTTACAGCGCGGTACGCACTGAGTCCTTATATAAAACAGATACGCTTCGTCTTTAAAGGGTTAATATTATGGAACCGAAATGAAAATAAAGTGAAATCTGTTTATAACAGAACGGCAAGGGACAGATTTTTTTTTTTTCAGAAAGGTTCCATTTAATACAGGCACTTGTAAGTATTGATTATCAGGATTCAAGATCATCCAGACTGTAAATTTCTCCCGATAAAGATAGGCTTCTGTTATGCCCAGGTTTCGTTTAAGACAGGTTCCACTATACCTGAATAAAATACACCATTCCCAGACTGGACAAAGGCACTGCACTGTATATGAAGTGTTCAGTTTTATTTGAGGGTTATTGGACAATGCTTTTAACTGCTGGGATTATACAGGGTTGAATGGTAGCGTGATTAATGAATACGCCTGATGAATCGGAAAGGATGCGGAAGTTGAGCAATCGCTGTCTAGTTTGAGACTGACAAGCCACAAAAAGGATAATCGCTCTCTGCGCCAAGATTTTAAACAGGGACCTCTCGACGTCGAAGGAATTCCGCCAGCTAGACATATTTCTTGACTGAAATAAACGAGGTAATTTCAAAGAGACCGTCAAAGTGTGACAATGAACTGTAATTGCTTACGCCTGCGCCTTAGTACAGTGAGCGTCAGCCACATATAAATCTATAATCTACCGAGGGCCGGATTAACCCTTTAAAGACGAAGCGTATCTGTTTTATATAAGGACTCAGTGCGTACCGCGCTGTAAGCACTCTCCACTTCGGTTATAAAAACCAATCTCTTAATGTTTTATAAGGCAAAAGTTGCTGTTTGTTCTGAGATCCGTACAAAACACATAAACGCAATGTGGGCACTACGTAGAATTTTTTAATGTTAAACCTGGTGGTATGTAAAGTTACCGCTAGGCTTTAAAAGGTTAAGAGCCGGGCCAGCGGGGCAGCTGCTCGGGGCGCCAACCCATAAAGGACGCTAGCTAAGACGTCACTGGAATAATCGAAAATATGGTGCTAAGAAACTCAGGTTTATACACGCGAAAGAATTTCTCGGAAAATTTTCCGCAATTTGGGCTTGGGCCCCCCCCCCCCCCAAATTTCGCCAGCCCTGTTAACAGGCCGAAAATGTTTAAAGAATATCGTTTTTAAGGGGTGCCAAATTATTAACTTGTCCGGGGCGCCCACATGTCTCGAGCCGGCCCTGAATCTATCATTCGCGTGGTTTGGGACACAGACCGGTGGCGGGCTGTTGTGAACACTGGTAATATACCTTCGGGTTATACAGAGTGGTGCAAAAGTCACTTGACCCTATGTTTAACAACAGACAATGGGTAGCTTTGTGGGACAATGCACAAGCACTCCGGAAATACATAAACAGTGTGTCAATGTAGGACGAAAGCACTCTGAACCGTTAAAATAGTCAATAAATGTAAGTACTATGTTAGTAAAGTTCTGTTAGCATGTTGCCTGTAGTTTCAAGTAACAATGCGCCACTTCGTATACAAGACGGGAAATTTCTTGAGTAGCCGAACTATTTCTAGATTTTGATGAAGGATTCGGCTCCACTGAAGTGGTTTAGTTGCAAGGGATGAGTGTATCACTGCGTGCTCCAATTTTTCTGCTTCGACACGTTTAACTGGCTTCACTACTGGCCACTTTCTCCTTCCAGGGATCTTAAAACTATGCACTGTAAATTTTTCTGTAAGCAGGCCTCTTTACTTGTACGTACGGCAATGTCTTTAATATACAAATTTCACCAGCAATGACATGTGGCACCTGAAAGACACTGTAGTGTCTACTGAACTTACAGGCTTTGGCGAATATAGTGACTGCATGGTACTGTTTAAACAAGGGATGGCAAGATTGGGACCGTTGGCCGAATGCTGTCGTCGAGATTAAATTTACAGACTAGTAAAAGGATTCTGTGTTCAGAAATTAAGAGGCAACGAGCATATTTTACTGCAGCCTTAATTGCTAAACGTTGTATTATCTGGCTCGCAGAAAGAAGGCCGGTTTCAAATATTTCTGGGCCCAACGCAAAAATAAATTTTGGGTGCTCTGCCTACGCCTATGAACTGATAATGCAGACACAGCAGTGTAAGAATTTACATAAAAAAATATTTTCACACAAAATCTTAATATGCTTAGCCTTTATGGGGTCCCCCAAACGGTGGCGCCTCATGCGGCCGCAGACTGCGACAGCCTCATACAGGTCCTGCGCAGAACCACCGAATACTTTAAGGTTGCTTTCCCTAGATGGTTTTCCTACTTCTGTAGTATACGCTTACGCCGGTTTTGGACTGCTGAACTGTGATTTCCAGGAGCAAGTAAACAAGTCTTGTGATCTATAATCAGTTACTTTCAACTCGCCTGTGAGCAAGGACACTTGTTTCACAAATGGTGTTCCGCGAAACCCCGGGGTTCAGCAAAAGGAAAGTAACAGTTCAACAATAAAATTCCATTACAATATAAAAATGGCAATTGAAATGATACTATTGCGAACTTCACTTGAAAGCTATCCTCCCTATACAGGGCCTTAGGGCTGCAGGAGTTTGAGGTCCCACGAATTTCTAGACAATCGGCACATGCAGGTGGTAAGGTTGTTAGCCCTACGCACCAGCCGTCGTTACGCCCAAAATATATTCCTGGTACTCATTTCTGTTAGAGGCTGAGTCGACCCCAGAGCCATAGTGCGGCCGGAAGGATTATGTCAATCAACGACCCCATCGGGAATCGAACCCGCGACCTGGCCAAAGCAAATTGGTAAACATTGTTGTGTACAGTCGTGAAGCTGGATTAGTAACAGCGATTTCAGCGCCACAAGGCCACTAACTGTCATTGTTCGATGACACATTGTTTGCAAGCAGGCGCGGGTATCGCTGCAGAAGTGTGTGCCAAACAGTGAAATCACAATGTCATTAGCACTGACAGCTGCATACTTTCCACTTTACAATTTCACCGTCATTTTGGTGCGAAGTAAGAAACTGTGAAGGTGGCCATATTGTCCTTTTAACTTGACGAATCTTGACCTGAAAATGTTTATCATTCATTTACTACTGTAAATATTGCCCCTCTGTTGATATTTGTGATGATTCTGCATTAGCAATTACGAATTTAACTGGCGGCCTCTAGATCTAAGTACGCGGATCAGAAAATAATTTTGCTGTACCCGTAAATCAGTGGCAAAATTTTAGTAGAGGAACTGACAATACACAACACAGAGACATGTCTCGAATCACGTGACCGTGAACAACAGAGACCTTTGTCGTATATATCAACAGAATTTGAGACTTCAATGAGTTCGGCGTCTTGAATAATAGGACCTTTTCTTTTTATCCACCCTCGTACGAAGTATTCAGAGCGTCCGGTTTGGTAGCTGTCTAACGAATCAGTGGCAATTGGTGTGAAGAAAATCACGAACAGTGCGGAAAATATAAACTCAGCACGGAACTTTTTCTCATATGTTAACTATTACAAACGCCGAACCCCGTGGTCGCGCGGTCTAAGGCGTGGGTGTGCGGCTGCTCGCTTGCTGGGACTGCGGCTTCGAATCCCGCCGGGTCATGGATGTCTGTCTTTTGTGAATTTTGTATGTTGTACAGGTAGAGGCCTCTGCGACGGGCCGATCCCTCGTCCAGAGGAGTCCTAACAAGTGTGTGTGTGTGTGTGTGTGTGTGTGTGTGTGTGTGTCATTCAGAGTGTGATCAGGTGCAACAGTAACCCTCTACACCTACAAGGACCAGGTAGAAGAGACCAGACAAATAAATAAATAAATAAAGTTGTTACCAACATGGCGAGTGTGAAACTTTGAGGTCACTGATGGCTAAGTTAACATAATGGAAATTATGACAATTCACATTACGCATATGATTTAATAAATGGGGTTGTCTGTTTCCCGTTGTTTAGGCCGTTTCGAGCAGTCCGTCGGGTCCGATGCTGTGGGCGACATTTCGTAACACGCTGGTTTCTGAGGTTAGGGACTGATCACTGACTGCTATAGGCCGAATTACTGTAGGTCTACACAGTAAAAGGTAAAGCAGCCCCATTACAGGCCTGGACAGGTCCTGAGGGTTTCAGGAGGTCGAGGCTCCTAGATTTCTAGACAATCGGCACTTGAAGGTTGTAAGGTTGTCAGCCCTACGCACCGGCCGCCTTTACCCCTCAGGAAATATTCCTGGTACTCATTTACTGTGGTACTGTTAGAGGCTGAGTCGACCCCAGGGCCATAGTGCGACCGACAGGATTATGCCAATGAAAAAATCCACTGACACCATCGGGAATCGAACCCGCGACCTGACGGTTTGTAGCGCGGTGCCTCAACCAACTGCGCTACCGCGGCCCGCGGCCCCAGGTTTATACAGTACTGTACTGAAACCAACAAAATGCACTCGTATTATTTTGCGTATTATGTATCACAATATCTGTTAACTAATCCAACATGTTTCGATCACTGCTGGGATCATCATCAGGGATTCGTGTACGATTATGGATTACAGAAACAGAATTAACAATACATGTACTTGTTAAAAAGACATAAAATGTGCACATATTGTTAGTTCTCTTTGTGTAATTCATACTCTTACACGAATCCATGATGACGATCCGAGCAGTGATCGAAACACGTTGGATTAGTCTACTGATATTGTAATACATAATATGCAAAATAATAAGAGTGCATTTTGTTGGTGTGAGTATGATGTGTTCAATTAGTGACAGTGCACGGTATAGAGCTGTCTGGCCTCGCCGGCTACCGGAATAGCTAGGTCGGTACAAGCAACAATGCCATGGGATAAACAACCGAGAAATGTGGTTCACTTCGTAGAGAGCTTTCTTTAGTCTAAATCAGGCCTGCCAAGCTTGCTGCCCGCACAGCTTTATGATGTGGTTTGCTCATGTTTTGATATTTAAGAACTTCTGCTATCATTATTTTTGTTCCACAATACACTCAAGAAATCCTGAAAAATTAAATGTAAGGAGAATGTTTACATTCTTGCGTTTTTTTTCGCACTGAAAAATTTACGAATTCAGAATGAGGAAGTGTGAAATATGTGGCGGCCGAAGATATCAAACTCAATTTTGAAACTGGCCGGCAACCTGTTTTGAGTTTGACAGGCCTATCCAAAAGCGTCCAGACGGGCTGTGGGTCCCAGCAAATCTCATACGGTGAGCTCCATCCATGCGGATAAAGTGACTGTAGCGTGAACCTGACCACTCATCTCCATCTGGCGCCAAGCTTGCGAATGAGTGGAGCTATGACTCCACTCCTCGTGCCTTAATGATGTGGTGTTTAATATAAGCAAAGAGACAGCTTTAGCTTAATTGGTCTCGCAGTACAGATCGAGGAAGTTATCAAATTGGACATCCTTGAAGTGGACTGTAATTTTCTAGAACAGTTTTGGATGGTCACAGTTTTCTGCCCACTGTTGTACGTGCTGTTCAGTAAATTGGCGTGGGACAGACAAGCCACGGATATAAATTGAAATAATGGGGCCCTCATCATACTGTGGCGACAGACAGTTTCACTGCGTGCGTTTGGGACGACGTGGGGGGGGGGGGGAGGTGTAGAGACATACGAAAATAATGCGTTCCCAGGCTTCACCACATTACAGTATAATTTGTAGTGATGGCACTGCTGAAACGTCGGTCTTCCAGGGGTTACCAGACGCGCACTTAAACCCGTCTGATTGAAAGCACAGACAATTTCAAGGGTTTTATACTTTGTGGGATGTAGTTTGTTAGTTTACATTAGAAAACAATTTCAAAAGCTTTAGGATACCAAACTGATTGCCTACGACGTGTCATGTCAGGCAGGCATACAGAGGGGGGAATAAAGGCACAGATCTACTCATTCTTAACCTCGGCGCTAGATGGGGGTGGGTGTTCACCGCCACGCCCCGGCCGGTTTACCCCCAGCGGGCTGGGTAGACCCCAGGACCGGTCTAGACGGGCGTGAAGATACATTTCCAGGACAAATATATAAGGGGCAATAAAGAAAAGTAGTTGCCGGATACAGAAGTCTCACAACCGCCCCGCTTCACACGATTAGTAAATTTAGCATCCAAACAAGGCAGGCAATGTGCGTATAAACGTAACATTGGGGCGCGTTCGCGTAACCATTGTTGCCGTAAAAAAGCATTAAGTATTACATATTCTGAGTGTGCATCTGTAGCCTTAGTTATCCAGCATGCAAAGCGCATGCGCCGTATTATATTGTCATCTGTGGCCTGTCTGGCTGTACCATATATTTCCACATTCTCTCATAAACGGCACGATTTTTGGGGACAAAGTTATGGAACATAAAATGAGTTTCGATTTTCTTTACAGCTTTTGTTCAAACATTTCTCATTATAAGAAGAATTGAGGGAGATATTATCATAAATATACACAGGTCCGCACGTAAAATACCCGTTATTCATGTGAGATTTGAAGTAAATTTTAATTTTCTCGACAGATTTTCGAAAATACTCAAATATCAAATTTCATGAACATCCATCCAGAGGGAGCCGAGTTGTTCCATGCGGTTAGACGAACGGACAGACAGACATGACGAAGTCAATAGGTGGTTTTCACATTTTTGTTAACGCGCCTAAAACGTGATGTAAATCAAATCGTATGCAATGTTAGTCTGACTTAATACTCAGTGTATTGTCATATTATTATCAGTCTTGCGCATATGAGATACTTCCGTCTGTCAAAACTGCTTTTCAGGACGCGCTGTTACACTCTTGTAAAATGAACGAGTTCAGATGACAGCGAAGCAAAAGCGTTCGTGGAGACGAGTACTGGCTGTTCGAAAGCCTGAACAGTGGTATTATGAGAGGTTTCATGTTTAACCATGTACACACTGTCGATTAGATCATTTTATTGACCAACTCATTAAACCCAAATTTGCAATCACAACTAACCTTTTAAAGCCTAGCGGTAACTTTACGTACCACTAGGTTTAACATAAAAAAATTCTACGTAATGCCCACATTGTGTTTATGTGTTTTGTACGGATCTCAGAACAAACAGAAACTTTTGCCTTATAAAACATTAAGAGACTGGTTTTTATAACCGAAGTGGAGAGTGTTTACAGCGCGGTACGCACTGAGTCCGTATATAAAACAGATACGCTTCGTCTTTAAAGGGCTAATGTGTTTCATTTATTCTATCTTGGACATGCTTCATGTGTTTGGAAAAGATCTTGAATATGGCATAAAGCCCGCAACACATCGGAGACAAAAGAAATACAGCACAGCAGTTGTGACAAGGGCTGTGGAGTCGGAGTCGGAAGGAATTTTAGGTGGAGTCGGAGTTGGAGTCGGAAGACATTTTTAGGTGGAATCGGAGTCGGTACATTCTTACCGACTCCGACTCCGACCTCAGTCTAAAATCTTAACTAGATACTCCAACTCCAGAGCCCTGATAGCTACAGTAACCATTAGACTTATACTTAAATATAGGTTATAAGTCAAAAAAGTAGCCTGATGATTCACGTGGTGGTGATGAAATGTCTTATAGGTTTACCGTTATCAATACGTATTGAGCTCTTATGAAGGAGTCGGAGTTTTAAAAATCGAAGAGTCGGAGTCGGAAGTTTTAAAAATGTAGGAGTCGGAGCTTTTGTGTACCGACTCCACAGCCCTGGTTGTGACTGCTACTTTGTGTGCTATATATTGATGTAACTGGTATCATTTTTCGAGTCCCACTTAGAGCATCAGTGTGGCCGTGATTCCTCATTAGCTACGTTGTCTTGCATAAGCACAGGCCTTGAGACGGGCCGATGTCCTGTCCAAGCAGCCCGACCAAACGTCTAAAATGATTCACGGTTTCAAAAGTCAGGTCTCAATTGGAACAGACCAGAGGGCACTACGTGCGAAGGCTTTAAAGAGAAGATGACGATACAGTATTGCACGATGCTGTCATTCAAGTTTGCAGGCCTGCTAGACACATGGTACTGCCACGAACTGGTGAAAGTTGTGGTGACGTGTAAGTGTCGAGCTGCATTAAAGAAAGCAGTACTGACGCTCTCCAAGTTCGTCTCAGCAGCAATATGAAATGAGACTTGGTAATCTAAGGCAAGGACCTCAAACCACCCAGCTAGCGTACCGAACTAAGTAGAAAATATTTCTATCATTCAGCCCAAGCAGTAACCTAAAGGAATATTTTTATTTGTATTGGGGGGGGGGGTGGGGGGGGGGGTGGGGGGGGGTGTTCATCACAAAGTGAGTGAAATATTCTAACGTGTGTCTGATTTTTTTATACACATTTCGTTAAAAATACGTATTGAACGAGTTACGTTCAAGACGCGAACTTTCAGATGGTCACAGCGGTGTTGCTAAAGAGTCCAGTCTTCTGGAATGTTACGTCGTGTCGTTGGGCGAGCAGTTTCCGACGTTTCGAAAGATCACAGTGCCTTCATCCTCAGGGACAATCAGTAAGCAGAAGATACAGACACTACTATCCTTCGAAACGTCGGAATCACTAGCCCAGCGACACGGCGTCACGTCCCAAAGACTGGAATCTTCATGCTCACATTCACTTATCTGTATCCGATTTTAACCAAAATTGGAAAAAGTTAACATAAAATGTGATTAGAATTATTATATTTTTTAAGAAAAGTACTTTGTATAGGTTAAATACGTCTCTGTCCACGCCATTCAGGAATGCGGGCGGGGGGGGGGGGGGAGGGCAGAAATGTGGTTCCACACAGTCTTAGCATCGGCACTAGATGGAGGTGAGAGGTCAAACCCACGCTCCGGCTGCTGTACCCCCGGGATATAACCCCAGTATCTGTTGAACAGGAGGCCGGGTGGATCTTGGAGTCGATGTGGACGTGTTGGAGAAACCTTGCAGTAGTCCGACCGAAGTGTTTTGGTGATATGTGCTGCTATTCCAAACACAGATGTTGAATAGCGATTGCTACTTGTCAGTCAGCTGGGGGCAAAGAAAATACGGAGTGACGCTCAAGAATTTCAGTGAACGTGTTAACAATAGGCGCTTCGCAGGCTTGTGAATGCGCCTAAAAAGTATAAGTAAATTAGAAACTGAAAGTCGTTATGGTCTATTTCCAGCGTAAAGAGGAAGACTGGCAAGATTGACGAGCAATTACAGCGTGGAACGGGTCTCTAAATATTAAAATGATTCAGGGAAAATACTGATGACGTCAAGTATAATGAACAACCAGAGATGATTTCATTCACGCATCGTGTTCGCCGGCATTTGAAAGTGGCCAGCATATCACCACGAAGGATGGGTTCTGCCTTACGAACCGGTTCGTTTGGACAATGTCATTCAACACGGCAGGAAGCAGACATCCTACATTACGAAGTTAGAGCAGTAACTTACATTTATGTTACATTACAGAGGTTACAGCTGAATATAAATACACCATGGAGGAAGCACGGTACAGTGACTACAAAACACGAGATGCAGTCCTACATGCACAGGAATCACGTACAAGGCACGAAACTGTCAATGCGGAAGTCACTTCCTGTGTAATAATTACGAACGTTCTCCGTTTACAACAAGGTACCGATATGGCACATCGAAGGCATGATATGTCACAGTGAATTCGAGTTTAGTTACATTTCATACCGCATTGCTACACGCTTTTGGGAACAACCCTAACAAATCAAAATTACATTTTTGAAACACTTAAGAGCAGATTCAACTCAGGGAATGCCTGCTACCATTCGGTACAGAATATTTTATCTTCAAAACTATAATTTTACATATTGTTTTATATGGGTGTGAAACCTGGTCTCTCACATTAAGAGTGGAACATAGGGTGACGGTGTTTGAGGGTGTTCAGGAAGATAGTTTGGTCGAAGAGGGACGAGGCAACAGGCGACTGGAGGAGACTCCATAATGCGGAGCTTCATGAACTGTAGGCGTATTCCTTACCAAATATTATTCGGGTGACCAAATCAAGAAGAATGTGGTGAGAGGGGCATACGGCATGTATGGGGGATAGGAGATGTGCACACAGAGTTTTGGTGCGGAAACCGGACGGAAATAGACCACTTGGAAGACATAGGCGTAAATGGGGTTCGATATTAAAATGGATCTTCAAGAAATAGGATGGGGGGAGGATTGTGTGCTGGATTGACCTGACTCAGAATAGTGACAGATGGCGGGCTCTTGTGAACGCCGTAATGGACATTTGGGTTACATAAAATGCGGGGAATTGCTTGACTGGCTGAGAAACTATTCGCTTCTCAAGAAGGACTCTGCTCCATGTAATTAGTTAGTTAGTTAGTTAGTTAGTTAGTAGGTTAGTTAGTTAGTTAGTTAGTTAGTTAGTTAGTTAGTTAGTTGGTTAGTAATTGTTACAGACATCTGTCATGCAGGGTGACGTATCAGTCGGGCTGTAGACTTGTATTCGGGAGTTTCTTTTCAAATCCCGGCCGGTACACTGGATATCCTGGCTAAAGTTTTTCTCATCGTCATTTTTGTGAGTCACTCCAGGCAATTGCCGGGCTGGTACCAAAATTATGTCAGAACGGTTCACTCCACATCCTTTCCGATCTGTCATTCACAGATGAACCTGCCACTCGATGCTGACATCGTAAAATAAAACACTAATTAAAGTTGTTGCCGTGGTAATACAGCACATCATGAAGGCGTGTGGGTGGGTGACAGTGAAATTTCTCTCGTTCTTGGCTTGGGCGGTAGATGGAGGCGAGTCGTCAGCATTATGATCCAACAGTTCTGAGTCCGGAGATTATGCTTGTAGTATACTGATACCTAGTATAAATCCAGCAAGGGCCAGTAACAGACTTCCGGTGCCCCACCTCTGGCTGGAGGCTGACAACCGTACCACCTTCATGTGCCTATTTTCTTGAAACCTGGTAGCCTCAACCTCCTGGAACCCTAAGGGCCTCTCCGGGCCTCTACTGGAATAGCTTTACTTTTACCCCTGGCTGGAACCTACAGGAAGCTGTTGAAATTTAAATTGAAAATGCAGCAGAAATTACATAGTTTACAGAATACGCGAAATTCGAGAATAACATTGGTTGGATATTTTATTGATGTGTTTTTTTAGCGCGTGCGCGAAATTGCGAAAAGCGATTATTTGCTTCGTCATATCCGTCTGTCTGCATGCAAAAAACTTGGGTCCCACTGGATGGATCTTCAAGAAATTTGATACTTGCGTATTTTTCGAAAATCCGTCGAGAAGATTAAAATTTGTTTAAAATCTGACAAGAATAACGGGTACTTTCCTTGAATAGTTATGTACATTTATGATATCTGGCTGAATTCTTCTCAGAATGAGAAATGTTTCAGAGAAAATTTGTAGAGAAAATCAAAGCACACATTTTGTGTTCAATAACTTTTTTTTTTTAGAAAATCGTGCCGTTTATGAGATAATGTGGAAAAATGTGTTATCGCCAGAGAGGCGACGGATGACAAATATAATGCGGCGCAGAAAAGATGCGATTTGCATGTCAGATAACTAAGTCAAGAACACACACACACACATACACACACATAATATTTTAATACTTACTGCTTCATAATTGGCTAATTCAGTCTGATATTGTAAAATGTTTTACGGCAACACTTACAAAAACTGAGAAACTGCGCAACGAGTTGTCCGTCGCACGATCTCTTTAGCCAAAATTATATGTCTACAGAAGGCCATGAGCAAACGAATATTCTTTTGTTTCAAATTGCAATGGGAACTTTACATGAAGACCTACAAACGTTAAGCATTGTTGTGCAGCACTCAATATTTTTGTACAGTTGACAGTAACATGTAGCTCAACAACGAGCACAGAATGCATTGTTGTGTTTCCACTGCAACAGTGGTTACGGGAACGCGCCACAATGTTACGGCAGAGGTACTTTGCATATCTTGTACAAAATAATATTACACACTAAAATTCTCTTGCTAAAATAAACTACATGCATTGAATACAACGCTAATTGGAGTTTGAGCTAATGCACACAAAATTGAGTCCTACATTAATGATCGGAACGGTGCTGGGCTTTGCAGCACTGGCTACTGTCTGTGTTAGCTGATTGCTTTGAAACCGCAGATCAAAGAAGATTATCCCAATGTATACATGTGTTTGGTGGAATGATACTGTCGGCCTCTGGTCAGAGGTCGGCAACTGAGCACCTGAGGCATGGCACAGCCCCAGTGAACGTGTAACAACTTAATTCATGCATGATGGTAGAGTAATGGATTTGGTTGGCAAACGCGGTACAGAAATATAACTTTGTGCTACGAACGAGTGCTATGAAACACCGTCTCTCACTAATCCATAAGCACACGCATAGCGGAGCTTGCAGCTTTGTTATGAAAAGCTTCAACACTAAATGTCAAAGCTGAAACGTAACGTTTGTATGAGACGTAATATGTGAAATGTAGCGTAAAGGGTACGGTAACTAAATAAACTAAAAATAAAAACTTAAATGTTTGCCTGACCATGAAGGATTTCTCTCAACAGCTATGACCATATTCACTTTACCTGCGTACCTTCTTGTCTGACTTATCTTTACAGAATATGTTGGAACGGCGAAACGAACTTGTACATATAGATTGTAGCATACGTTTTGAGCATATGTTTGAAATGAACACGGGGGGGCATGTGGCACGTATGGGGGAGGAGGAAAGCTGCATACAGGGTTTTGGTGGGCATATCTGAGGGAAAGGGACAACTTGAAAGACCTAGTCGTAGACGGGAGGACAGTATTAAAAGGGATTTTAAAGAAACTGATTACGAAGAAGTAATTTAGTTTGACTTTTTAATAACTGATTAATACACGAGAATTATGGAACATATTAAGATCATAAATTCCCGAACAGCCACGAACAACTCACACCTACAAGAGCGCATGAGAAGAATTATTGAAATCAAATGCAGCCACATGGTATAATAAGATTTGCGAGATCAAACAGGTATAAGTGTAGTTTGTTGGGCTTTTTAATAACTGAGTGCGTGCACTGGACCGATTTGGCTCAGAATAGGGACAAGTTGCGGGATCTTGTGAATGCATTAATGAACCTTGATGTTCCATAAAATATGGGCAATTTCTTGACTGGCTGAGGAACTATTAGATTTTCAAAGACTGTGCTCCATCGAGTGACTTTTAAATGAACTGGAGCAGTCGGCATCCGCGGAGCAACACAGCTTCCTACACAAAAGACGCTTTGTCCTGTGTGAGGCGCGTATTCCACTAACAGCAGCTGTCTTGTGATGACGAAGCACCTAATGGTTTACTTCTGATTGCGCGTGACAACACGACACAGTTTTAATTACATGCAACCCCCAGAACTTCGCTTCGGCAAACGCTAAACTTGGAAATATGTTTGCTCGAAACAGTTCAGCGTGTGATGCCATAATGTAGCAGTTTCTGATAAACCATTTTAAAACACGGTTCATACCAGTTGCTTGGAAACGACATAAAGGAACTGAGGAAAACAATGGGAAACGTGAGTCAGGATGGCCAGTGTGCCGGGCAAAAGTGAAAATGATTAACAACCCAATACTAACCAGAAGCTTTCACGCGTAAGCCAACTTCGTGCGTTACTTTAACGCTTGAGCGAACTTAGTGCGTTACTTTAACGCTTGAGCCAACTTAGAGCTTTACTTTAACGCTTGAGCCAACTTAGTGCTTTACTTTAACGCTTGAGCCAACTTAGTGCGTTACTTTAACGCTTGAGCGAACTTAGTGCGTTACTTTAACGCTTGAGCCAACTTAGAGCTTTACTTTAACGCTTGAGCCAACTTAGTGCTTTAACGCTTGAGCCAACTTAGTGCTTTAACGCTTGAGCCAACTTAGTGCTTTAACGCTTGAGCCAACTTAGTGCTTTACTTTAACGCTTGAGCCAACTTAGTGCGTTACTTTAACGCTTGAGCGAACTTAGTGCGTTATTTAACACTTGATCCAACTTAGTGCTTTAATTTAACGTTAAGTAACGCCTCGGATTGTCTGTGGAGTTGTTTCCGTATACCTTATTAAGTGACTTACATATGTAATGGAAATGTTGTTTCCCGAAAGGACGAACTGACTTTTAAAATGTTACTTAAAACTCTGGGCTCTTTCGTGTTATGGCCCCACCACTCCTGTTGCTTAGGTTACACGTCAAACTAGTGTCTCCAGAGACAGACTAGCTGGCGTCTAACCTCAGTACCGGAAGTGATAGTTACAACATGGAAGACCCAAGTTCTGCATTAAAAGGTTCAAATACGAGTAACATGCCTTAATTTAAGTCCTTACTTTCTCATGTTCTACATTTCTGCATAATAACTCGTTTCGAAAGAAATGTTTTAAATTCCTATTTCATATGAACCTCTACTTCATATGAAGTAAAGGTTATATGGGACTGAAAAGAACCAAAATTCAAAATCTTGCATTACGGACCCTCAGTGTCAAATTTATAAAATTTAATGAGTTAACAAAACATTTTGAAAATAAAAACCTCTTTATTTATAAACATGTCACGGTAAGTCTAAGGCTGAAAATAATTCGCTTATTAGCGATTTTACCACCGCTGGGATCGGTAGAATTTCCGCCCGCAAATACACGTTTTTCAGGTTTCAAATTCGGAATGTAAATAACGTGACGAACTGAACAAAAGGCATACGTAAATGTACATATTTGAAATCACGATCATTATAAATGTAACATGAAAGTCACGTGTTTAGCAATTAATCGATTATCGGAACCAATATTCGACTAATGGATTTACTCATTAAGAGAAGAATAAATAACGCAATTAGTACTACACATAGCTGTACACATTCACTGACAGCGTAACTGTGGCGGCCTCATAAACCCTACATATTCGTATGCAGAGGACGCACAGAGTAGGCCTAAATGCTGCCGTGATGAAAATCGGGGAACGTTAACCATCGAGGGGGCAGGTATAACGAAAAGACAATTCAGAAAGTTTGCACTCCACTGACGCAAAGACGACGTAATATTGTATGTTACCTCTTTAAATCACAGTGGTCGTTACGTACGTATGGTTACATTTCTTCCTCCAACTAGCATCAAACATATCACCTACAGAGTATAAGCCATTAGTTCCTTGTAATTATCACAGTGAACAGCGTTTATTTCCATAAGTATCATTAAGCTGTTGGTCCTTGTAATGGAGACACAGTGTGTTTTCTGTGACGTAGGAAATGAATTTTTAAATATAGTTTAAATGAGTGTCATACTTCAAAGGGTTAATTAAACTCAGTTTAAAAACTTATGTTCACATTACTTACCTGAGCCCTTATTTCTTCGTTTTCTATCAATCGGGTAAATGCAATAAATGAATGCCTGTCCGAGGCAATCCATATTCCAACGCCCAGAACTACTGCTCCAGCCACCTGCAATAATAAAACATTAATGCTGCCAGAGGTTGGTGGAGATTAAACAGTCCGGTACAATTACAGGATTTCTCTGAAGAAGAAAAATTGTAAACTAAAACTGTTTTATGGGGTTCTCAGAGGTCATCGCAAGCGTTAAGAGGTTTATTAGTATTACAGTAATTCTCTGTTGCTAAAACTGTTTATCAGAGAAAAAAAATTGTTTTCCAACAAAAATTGCAGAGGAAAAATGGAAGAGCAAAAGAAAGAGACTTTGTACCGCACAATACTTTTGCTCACAGCTCCTCCTTCATTCTGTTTGTAAGAGTGCATAAAAATTCGGCATTTAGCGCAAGAATTATGACATGCCTACACACCCTAATGTCTGATTTTCTATTATCTACCGCAGTGGACCCGCACCATAATCCTGTTTCTACAAGTTTTTATTTTAGAATATGGTGGTATTGAAGCCGGGCACTTGAATGTAAGAAATTACAATGCAGGTAGATACGGTAAAACCATCTGCAAGGAGGCTTAGGGTTCTTAAGTTCGCTTGAAAGCTGTCAGTGATAATACAGTGATTGTTTTAAATTATTTCAAGCCGATAACTCTTCTCTCAATGGAGATTTGCCATTGCTCCTAAACTGTTAACCTTTTAAAGCCTAGCGGTAACTTTACGTACCACCAGGTTTAACATTAAAAAATTCTACGTGGGGCCCACATTGCGTTTATGTGTTTTGTACGGATCTCAGAACAAACAGCAACTTTTGCCTTATAAAACATTAAGAGATTGGTTTTTATAACCGAAGTGGAGAGTGTTTACAGCGCGGTACGGACTGAGTCCTTACATAAAACAGACACGTTTCGTCTTTAAAGGGTTAATTGTGGAGCAGTGAGAATTGATACAAAAACAGCTTAAATATACAGCAGAATTTCATCAGCTTTATGTTTTGCGTTAACTGTATGGAACTCACATTCATAATACGTCATAAATGACATTAAGCCCACGTCTTGAGAATGTTAAAAAGCAGATGTTGAATAGACTGCAAAGAAGAAGTGTAGAGTGACAGCATACTTACAAAGAAGAAGTGTAGAGTGACAGCATACTTACAAAGAAGAAGTGTAGAGTGACATCATACTTACAAAGAAGAAGTGTAGAGTGACAGCATACTTACAAAGAAGTAGTGTAGAGTGACTGCATACTTACAAAGAAGAAGTGTAGAGTGACAGCATACTTACAAAGAACACAAAATTGAACAGGCAGAGCAGGTATTTGGCCACCGAGGTACCACAGTCGTAAGGCATTTCTTGGTATCTGCGTCTTGCGTGTAATCTATTGTAGTCCTTCATGAAAATTTTAAGGCCTGCAAAATAAAATGAATATGTACTTAGTTATTCATTTTACACTCACCGGGTAATCAGACTCGGATGATTAACCGTTATAGGTATGAGTGGGGAATCGGTAGGCATACATTGAGGAATATGGTACGCCGTGAGATTTGTGGTTTTCGCCAGGGCGATGTAGTGCCCTGTAGGATTGTAAAAAATCTGTATACGTTTTGGAGGAATCTGCTGTCTCCATAAGAATTCGCATATTCTGGAACACGACGCTGTATCATGGGGTAATCGGACCCCGACGTTTCAAACTAACGTACTGCCCTCATCTTCAGCGATCAGTAAGTCCAGTCCATTCTACCAGGACTTATTGACTGCTGAAGATGAGGGCAGTACCTTAGTTCGAAAGGTCGGGATCCGACTACCCCATGACGCAGCGTCACATCCCAAATGAACGTAACACTTAGCTACACCGCTGCAAAAATCTCGAAACTTGCATAATGTCTACATCTTCGGAGTACCGTGAACATTTCTACCGGACTATACAGCATCCGCTCCTAGGACAAAGTATTCTTCAGTTGAATACTTTGTCTGAGGAAGGCACGTGAGGTGAAAATCACAGTCCTCCTGCAGAAATCTTATAATAATAATGCAGGCTTCTTCATTAGGACACATACTAGGATGTAAGCCTCCGAATTAATTCTCACCGATTTTTTTATAACTCATTTGCCTTCATGGTCGTTTATTATAGATGTAAATCGACAAGCATCGTTGCAGAGATAAAAGTTGTCTATCACTTTCCCCTACTTCTGCTGGATGTGTACTGGCCGGTTTTATGCTACTTCAAAGTTCATCGAAGCACAAAAGAACTGCTCCTTCTTTAGCGCTAGGTGTTCAAATTCGTTAGTTTAATGTTCTGTGTGGATCTCAGAACAAACAGCAACTTTTGCCTTATAAAACATTAAGAGATTGGTTTTTATAACCGAAGTGGAGTGTTTACAGCGCGGTACGCACTGAGTCCTTATATAAAACAGATACGCTTCGTCTTTAAAGGGTTAATGTTCTGTATGGATCTCAGAACAAACAGCAACTTTTGCCTTATAAAACATTAAGAGATTGGTTTTTATAACCGAAGTGGAGAGTGTTTACAGCGCGGAATGCACTGAGTCCTTATATAAAACAGATACGCTTCGTCTTTAAAGGGTTAATGTTCTGTGTGGATCTCAGAACAAACAGCAACTTTTGCCTTATAAAACATTAAGAGACTGGTTTTTATAACCGAAGTTGAGTGTTTACAGCGCGGTACGCACTGAGTCCTTATATAAAACAGATAAGCTTCGTCTTTAAAAGGTTAATCCTGATTATCCGAAGATCGCAACTGGTACTTGAAACCAGAAAAAAAAGGTAAAGCAGATGGGCAACTGTGGAAAGCATAGAAAACACTTCCGCCTTATTAACGAATCGCATTCATTAAGCCGCTGTATTTTTCTCGACATACTGTACCACGTAGACATACTTTCTACTAGGCCTAGCGTTGGCAAAGGAGAAACGGTATGAAACAGTAGCCGAAAGGTTCCCTGAAATCTTCTAAATTAACTTCCTATACAATTTTCTGTAAAGACCCTCTCTTTAAGTAGGTTTACATAGTGTGGAAAAAATATAAAACAGCAGAATTTCTCTTTCATAAGAACATATCCGTAGCCGGCACGAATGTTTTTGCAACATCACTGTTCTTGACAATGGCTGTATATCACCCACTTCACGTACTTCTTTCAGGACTTCTTCCATTGTCACCACCAAAATAAAAACACTAAAACATTAAAAACACAACGTTTTGGAAGAAGCTTATTCCTTCCTCAGGTCCTACTGTTAAAAAATCCAGTCATCCACATGTTGGCCGTGACACATCAACCACATCAAACCAACCATAAGAGATACGAACATTTTTCAAGGTATAAATTATTATCATGCAAAAAAATTACTGGAGCAGAGTTCTCCTTCAGAGGCTGATATCAGCATAGCCAGTAAAGAAATTTCCCGACTTTTAAAGGCCCAAAGGCTCACTACATTGTTCCAAGAGCCTGCTGCTGGATCCAGTATTATATTCATAACGTATTTTTTAAATATGCACGTCAATATTATCATCCTATCTGTGACTAAGTTCTCCCGAGTGACCTCTACCCTTTAAGCTTCCCAATAAAATGTTGTATTAAAATGTGTCTTGCGTGTTCCGCCCATCTGATGCTTCATGCTTCATTGATTCGTGGATTATTTATGTGGGTTGTATAAAGTGCATACGTTAAATTCTGTTGATTTTGTATGAGTGTGATTATGTATAATAAATCTGGAGATTTGGTGGGACTGCAGGCAGAGGTACTGACGCACTGGATTGTAGCAGCAGTGCATTTTACGTGAATCCTATCATGCCTTATGTTTAGAGTTGTATGGAAACATTAGCTCGTATTTCTGTACACAAAAGTATGTCAAAGCGGTGACGCAGCTAGATTTTCTGGCGCCCGGGGCGAGTAATCACAATGGCCGCCCCTCATTGAAATGACGAAATTTAAAAAATCACCATCATTTATTGGCGACTTCAGGCTTCCACCGCGATGCTGATGAGATCTGCGCTTTTCTGGGGTATCGAGACTTCTTGATCCTTGAAAATGGGACCGATAAGTTGTCCCGAAACGTCGGTAAAGGATTACCACTCGACGCTGCGTTATACCCCTGAAGAGCCCCGATCTACTCGTTTATTGGATTTACACTTATTTGGTTGAATAATTTAAACATTTGTTGAGCGTAGATCACTTTTAAATATCATTTCTCCCCCCCCCATTTTGCTGCCTGTTGGAATCTGTCGCCCGGGGGCGGCCGAACCGACGTTTCGGGACAATATATCGCTCCCACCTTCAAGGGTCAAGCAGTTAAACATTTGTTGAGCGTAGGAGATCACTTTTAAATATTCATTTTCCCCCCATTTTGCTGCCTGTTGGAATCTGTCGCCCGGGGGCGGCCGAACCGACGTTTCGGGACAGTATATCGCTCCCATCTTCAAGGGTCAAGCAGTCCCTTGAGTGTTTTTAAATATATTATTGTGAATCTGTGACAGCTGAGTGCGTTTGTTGGTTGATATTTTAAAAAATAATAATGACATATCTTTGAGACTAAATTATATAATCAAGGGCGAGTATCGTGCGATCTGAGAACGCTTCTTCTTGGTGTGTTTAAAACTTGTATCCCAAAGGGTTTCTGTCGTCCATGTTCCGTGACAAGTTCTTTCATATGGCCATTGTGCTCGGCGCGTCAGAAAATTAAATTACAGCGTGTGTGTGGGAAAATTTAAAGGTGTCCTTGAACTCTGCCATTGGAGTTTAGTAACGTCGGATGAATACTGTAGTCGAATAAAACAAAAACTCCAGATTCCCAGTCATTTCATCCAGCGTTATTTTCACGTAACATCAAAAGTTCGATTCCAGAACACGATATCCAGAGTCATGTTCCGTGTGGCTCATCGTAGTGAAGTTAAAACGTGAAAACACGTTCAATGATACACATTTCACACCATACCTTCTGTCAATTTAAAACCCATAAAAAGGTAAAGCAGTCCCATTACAGGCCTGGAGAGGCCCACAGGGTTCCAGGAGGTTGAGGCTCCCAGATTTCTAGACAATCGGCATATGAAGGTGGTAAGGTTGTCAGCCCTACGCACCGGCCGCATTTACCCCCCAGGAAATATTCCTGGTACTCATTTCCGTTAGAGGCTGAGTCGACCCCAGGGCCATAGTGCGACCGACAGGATTATGCCAATGAAAAATTCCACTGAAACCATCGGGAATCGAACCCGCGACCTGCCGGTTTGTAGCACAGTGCCTCAACCAACAGCGCCACCGCGGCCCCCCGATTTAAAACCCATACCTTCCTTAATCGAAGGTACAGATAAATTTGTCCCTAGTGTGATAACAGCACTTGACAGTGGCCCTCTGACGAACCGTAACACATATTCCTGGCTTTCGCTGTAGGGCCAAGAGACTTTTCTGTCCTCGAAAATGTTGAGACCGGCTCTGGGAGTCAATCCATCCTCCGATACTGGGGTCTAAAAGGGCCAGGTCTTGAAGCTGGCCATTCATCCCTATCTAGTTCTAATGTTAAGAATTGATGGAACTATATTTCTACGGGCCCCCCCCCCCCCCGTGTGCCAATATGGCTTGCATAGGGACAAATTTACTTTTCACTTTATATATATATATATAAAGTATATATATATATATATATAGCCCTTAGTACTTGACGGCTCCACACTGTTTCGTTTCTGTTAACACCACACAATCTTTGGAGCAGGATCTGCTTCCTGCATCAGGGAATAGGTAAGAACTGTGAAACGTACTGTTTTGGATCTACTGGATTGAGGTAAGTTCTATCCCGGACGAAAGAGAGTAGCTCAACTCAGTGGACCCAACAGAGTCAGTTTCACGTTTTTTGTGTTGTCCTTGATGATGGAAGCAAGAGTCAGCTTCCCAGTCGTACGGTTTGACAAAAAGACAAAACAAAAAATTATACGATGGGAAAAGTCAGATGTATAAGGATGTTCCTTCATGTGTTCGTATGTTCACGCAACAGACGTTCTCCGTTGTACATTAACCCTTTAAAGAGGAAGCGTATCTGTTTTATATAAGGACTCACTGCGTACCGCTCAGTAAACTCTCCACTTCGGTTATAAAAACTAGTCTCTTAATGTTTTATAAGGCAAAAGTTGCTGTTTGTTCTGAGATCCGTACAAAACACATAAACGCAATGTGGGCACCACGTAGAATTTTTGAATGTTAAACCTGGTGGTATGTAAAGTTAAAAGAGTCCCTCTAGACAGGACAGTCAATAACAACTTTATACTTTAACTTTCATTTGACTTACAACCGTACCATTAATATGACTGGAAATGGTGCACTCAATAATGCAGTAGTTACAGAGAACTCCCAACGGTGTTCTGTGCGGTTTAGCAAGTTTAATCGCGATCTGTGTATAGAATGTGATTAACGATTTACTGTACACGTATAAAAAGACCTTTAATGGGCTTAAGTGTGAGTAATGCGGGAATTAACGAGGGTCATTGAGGCTAGAGATCTGGTTGGCCACACAACTTAAGAGGGACTCTCTCCCATAACATCTCAAAATAAAAAGATCAATGATTTAGGCGTTGATAGAAGATTATAGACAGAGACAGACAGACGGATTGACAGACACGATTGACAGCCTTGTGCAACGACCTCCAATGCACAGTTTTATGGGGATTAGTCAAAAAGGCCGATCAGAGTGGGGGGAGCGTGATAAAATAAGAGCCAATACACCTACGCACGTATCTCTGGTTTTCTCTACTATGCGTAAAAATGATAAATTGTGCAACAAGACAACAGATCGGCTTCACATTCCGGAAGTCCCGCGTTCAAATGTCGGCCTTGAGACCGGCTGTCGTGAACGATGTTTTTCATGATCATCCCTCAGTCCTTTCAGACAATGTTAGCATAGGTAGCCTACCTTAAAGTGACAACCACTTCCTTCTACACGCTTTCCAATTCAGTACGCGCATTGATCCTATAATTCGATGCTTTATAATCTTCGAAGCTGAAATCGTCACTAATGATTCAAGAATAAATAAATAAATATATATATAAATAAATAACATGCAACAGAGAGGTTGACTTCATGAATTTTATAAGACTATCTGTGACGGACTTAACCACACTTTTCTTAAAAACGATTCCATCTACCTTCCTGTTTATATCCACATTACAATTATGCCACTCCTCATATCAGAAACCTGCCTCGCCACTTTTCCATATTTGTAATTCTTAGCCTATATAATCTGATTAATTTTTCTTATAAAGTTTAGAGAAATGGTTACAATCTGTCTCTACCGAATTCCATACGCCCAGCTGTAATGATTCGTTAGTTATTCCTGTCACACTAAGATCTAAAGATACGTTTAGTGCGACGTCACATTATTGTTTTGCCTGTAGACCTACCCACAACAATATGTTTTTAATAACAGACGGATATTAGGTTGGGGAAATAAATATATTGCTAACAGTGACAGCCTCTTGCAAATTCCATAGGGCGAGGGGATTTATTTAAAAAAATGTGGTCTTCTGGAGCCGTATGTTTCTGACCATTTGTTCTGGGACACTTGCAAATTATGCTCTTTTCTCAGAATATGATATAAAGTTTCATAATGATGAAAAACAGACATGTAAAAAGAAGTCTGTGTAATATTTGTGGTTTTTACGACGGTGGATATTTATAGTGTGGTCTTCTGGAATATGATACCGTATAGACTGGTAGGTGGGTGAATAGTACTTACATCTTATACGCTGAAGACAGAGGCAGCTAGTTTCTTAGAAACGTATATGACTACAGTACGTCACAAATGAGAAGAATGCTAAAGAATTCTGACAACTTCATGATCCCACACAAACATTCTGGCGACCATAAATGGTTCGCGATGTCGAACGTTAGGCCGTTATCAGTATAACTGTTATGTGTAATGGTTTTCTGGCGGATGCAGATTTGTTAAAACCACAGTTCAAAGAGTATTTGCACTACAAACATACACGACCTCTGAAACTTACAGTTCATAACCGATAAGCGTAATGATGCTACATTATGCACTCTGCACATTGCTCATCAACACTGTCATGAATTTGAACTAGAAATATCAGAAAATGAAAAGGCACTAACATCATTTATAATACTGCAAAAACTGCGCTGCCAAGTACGTACCAGTGGGCATTACGTGCAATAAACCCTACAACAATCAACTTACAAGCAATGTATGTGATTTGCACAGAATTAAATAGAAAATGAACAGTCACAGTCACACAATAATCCTCAAACAATGAAATGCTTCTTCGTGCGCGAGTCAACAACAAACAGAGAAATTTGTTACAAGACACAGCTGACGTGTATGAAATGTGGTGTGTACACTTACTGTGTTTGGAAAATATTGTTTGAAACAGACGAAATACCAAATCCAATTCTGTAATACCATCTACACACAATACAAGCGGGTATAGTTCCTCACATAAATCTTCCAGAAAACAAACTTACTTATCCACTATTAGCCAATCATTTGTTTCGAGAAGGGTTGCCAACTCATCGAAAATGTTTATTTTACAGCGTGTTGCTTCTACTGAATGAATGCCCACCAGAACTTCTCTACTGCTTATGAATTTGTTGTTACACATCCGCAAAGGCTGAAGTTTCAGTACTGTTACAGTTTGAAAATAAATTGCCCTCTTCCTCATGCCATTTAGATGTGCTGTATTTGTATTGGCGAAACTAACAACGTTACTGTGGGCACACGTACATTCTCTTACGACGGTATTGTTGTCTGTTCTGAGTAGTTCACGTGTGCTGACGGTGCTGTAAGAATAACTAACAGTTATACTGTCAATAGCTGCATATTATTGCCTTATCTGTGGCAACTGCTATCCGAGGTTTCACGTTTAAAAAAATGATTGATATAAATATGTAGCAATAATTTGTAGATGTCTTCCGGGAAGAGTTTTCAAAAAGCACAAATTTAAAATCTTGCTGAATCTTGAAATTACAGTGTTACCGTTTACACCAGTTAAATAAAATAACTTAACCAACAAGGTGCACTTTGTATGGAATGTATTTATAAAAAATGTACCTTTTGGTTATATTATTTCACTTGCTCTGAATCTTTGCTAGGTTCAATGATATCGGATCCATTTTGAGGCAGTTTTATTTCGGTTGCTTTCGTGGTTCTTTGGATAATATTTGGAGTTGACAGAGAAAGGAATTAATTGGAAGCCGCACGGTGAACATAATAATCTGTTCTCTTCACCACATATTATTAGGAACAATACGTCAAAAATGATGCGATGGGTGGAGCACGTATCACGTGTGGGGAAGATGAGAAATTCTTATAGTTTTGGTTGAAAACCCTCAAACGGCGAAGCCAAAACACCAACAGGCGAAGACCACTTTGAAGACCTTAGCACAGATATGATATTGAAACTGATATTAATGAAGTGGCCTGGGAGGGTGTGTAGTGGGTTAATTTGGCTCAAGATAAGGACCAGGGGTGTGCTCTTTTGAATACGGCGATGAACATTCGAATTTTATAAAACGCGGGGGATTTTTTGATAAGCGGAGCTGCTGTTAGCTTCTTATGTAGGACTGCTGCATGGAATTAGCACAGGCCTAATTGCTGATATTATAGTAATAATATATACAAATGCAAAAAGTGGTAATTCTTGGCACATGTTCAATTGTAAGAAATTTCCTAAATTACACGTAAGATCACCGAGCCTAATCCTGTTGATGATACGTCCCAGGATAGGTGAATATTTCCCAGCTAAAGCTGAGAAGTGAGAAATTCGGATGATGATAATAATAACAATAATAATAATAATGTCACCACAGTTTGAAAAATGTATTATTATTATTATTATTATTATGGTTATGTAATCGCAAACAACGTAAGGTTTTTTTCCATTATTTTTAGTTTTCCATGTAAGTATCCTTTGTTTGATTTACATATCCTATATACTGGGTGTGTATTATATAGATGTGAAACTTAACTCTGTTGCTCTGACGGAATAATTCAGTCTGCGTGCGTGCGTGCGTGCGTGCGTGCAGCGTGCTTAACGTTCTGTTATTAGGACTTAAAGAGATTAAATAATGAGATTGAAGAAATGTGCAATCTAAGCCTAATATTGTTAGTAAGATAAGTGAAAAAGACCGAGATTGGTGGGGCATATGAAACGCATGGGGACTGAGAATCCGTACAAGACTCTGTGGTGGGAAAACCTACGCAAGGGAGCAGCATGGGAGGCCTTATAGGGAGTGGTGGGTCATGAGAGGGTGGTGACTGGTTTAACCCTTTAAAGACGAAGCGTATTTGTTTTATATAAGGACTCAGTGCGTACCGCGCTGTAAACACTCTCCACTTCGGTTATAAAAACCAATCTGTTAATGTTTTATAAGGCAAAAGTTGCTGTGTGTTCTGAGATCCGTACAAAACACATAAATGCAATGTGGGCACCATGTAGAATTTTTTAATGTTAAACCTGGTGGTACGTAAAGTTACCGCTAGGCTTTAAAAGGTTAAATAAGGCGAAGTGGCGGGGTTTTGTTAACGATATCCGAGTCTTCTGGGATGTGACATCGTGTCGTTGGGCGAGTAGTTCGCGACGTTTCGGAAGATTGTGGCGCCTTCATGTTAAGGGCCAAAGAGTCCAAGAAGAAGGACTGCTTGACCTCGAAGATGAAGGCATCACAATCCTCTCGAAATTTTGAGAGGAACTCGCCCAGATACGACGGTGTCGTATCCCAGAAGGGTGCAACGTTCAGCATCACCGTCGTCAGAAACTGAAATCTCCCTAATTTATAAACTTTCGGCGTTTCGTGAAGTCATAAATCATGGCGATCAACTGTGAAAGCGTTGTGACGTGGAGTTTAATTATAGCTCTGACATGTAGAAGGGCAGTGTCAGTGATTGGCTTTTATTTATAATACGCGAACACTACTACAAATTCGGATATTTCCTACAATGTGTTCCGTCTTGCTATTGGCCGTTTGCTTCTCACAGTTTTTGAGCTGAAATATTTCGTCCTTTTTCTGTACGCCTGTATTTCAGTACTATC
Source organism: Coptotermes formosanus (assembly GCA_013340265.1). Lineage (NCBI taxonomy): Eukaryota > Metazoa > Arthropoda > Insecta > Blattodea > Rhinotermitidae > Coptotermes > Coptotermes formosanus. Next base: position 1,090,281 of record BLKM01000328.1, on the reverse strand, counting down.
TAATTATTAACAGACATCGCCTATGTTCCACACAGGGGGAAAAAAACGACAGAACATGTGAGATTTCACGTATTCACAGCGACGCTGCGTAAGACTCAAACTCGTCTGGGATATCACGTCATTTTGACTGGCAAACAGTTACCGACGTTTCCAGGAACCGCAGTGCTTTCTTCTTCAGGGTCAAGCTTGGCCCTGAATATGAAGGTACTTTGAACTACTAGAAACACTAATTGCAAACAAAATTGGTGTTTCCAGACGAGATATCTCGCTGTGCCATGGAAAGTTTTGACATTGTATCGGAGATTACAGGACTCCAAAACGGCGTCAGCTGCAAAAAAATGAACCTGCTGAAAGCATAGCATCTCGCAGTCAAGGCTACAACTGCTCCAGTTCCCCCTGTCGACGCACAGCCTGGCTGCTATTAGAGTAGCAGGTGCAGAGTTCTGATACTTGTTGCGATCAAAGCGAGGAGAGAATGTAAGACAAATAAAGGAGTTGAAACTCGTGGTTTGGGTTCTTGATGAGCCTCAAGATATGGACTCTCGCTGCTCTCTGAAATGTCTCGACTGCACTCGAACAGTATGCAAGAAAGCCACGAGAACGGAGTGAAAGTGATGAATCTCTGGAATTTCTCTTAACCTTTTAAAGCCTAGCGGTAACTTTACGTACCACCAGGTTTAAAATTTAAAAATTCTACGTGGTGCCCACATTGCGTTTATGTGTTTTGTGTGGATCTCAGAACAAACAGCAACTTTTGCCTTATAAAACATTGAGAGATTGGTTTTTATAACAGAAGTGGAGAGTGTTTACAGCGCGGTACGCACTGAGTCCTTATATAAAACAGACACGCTTCGTCTTTAAAGGGTTAAAGGAGCAGTTTGAAAGACGCGATTCTTTTCCAGTTTATCATTATACCAATACAAATAATGGTACGCGTCCACCAATCTGCCTGGATGAACTGATAACTCATTCCCTCTGTTAATGCTTCTAAATTTTAACTTCGTAACAGCTTTTGTTGCTACTGTCTTATGTGATAACAAAAAAGGCAGGCAGTGTACTATAATGTAACATTGAGGCGCGTTCGCGTAACCATTGGTGCATTGGAAAAATCCAGCATGCAAAGCGCATGCGCTGTATTACACTGTTACGTGGCCTGTCTGGCTGTACGATATTTTCCCACGTTATCTCGTACACGGCACGATTTTCGGGAAAACGTTAGTACACATAATATATGTGTTTTGATTTTCTCTACAACTTTTGTCTGAAACATTTCTCATTCTAAGAAGAACTGAGCGAGATACTGTCATAAATGTGCATAGGTCTTCATGTAAAGTACCCGTTATTCTTGTCAGATTTTAATAAAACCGTAATTTTCTCGACAGATTTTCGAAAAATACTCAAATATCAAATTTCATGAAAATCCGTACAGTAGGAGCCGAGTTGTTCCATGCGGATGGATGGACGGACGGACGGATGGACAGACATTACGAAGCTAATGTTGCATTGTCATGACTTTTCCATGTGAATGCGCCAGAAATGAAACGCATGTATTTATACGAAATCATGTAAAGCGCCAACGGAATTCGATGTATGTTAGAGCACGGTATGTTGAAGTTAATTTTTGGCCACAGAATATGCGCAAACTTCCCCACATACTGTTCCACACACGTAGGCCTACTGTATAGATACAGTGTGTTGCCGGCATGCGGGAGCGCCGTAGTTTCTGTTCAATAGGTCTCTGCTACCACGCCTTTCATATCGATTCACACGCATACCGTAGACAGCAAAAGCGATACTTAACGCGTGCGTGATGAGAGCGTATGAGGCACGTAACATGCACAACAAGGCTGACAGCATAACAAACATAACACGTGGTTTCGGATCTAATGAGCGTCACATCTGTCTTGTACGCCGGGGATCCTGGTTTCAAATCTCGGTCCGGATAGCGTCTTTCCACACTGCGATTTACAGTTTTCCTCAGTTCCTGCTGGCAAATGGAGGTATTGTACTTCAAATAATGCCACGACTTTCTCCTTCCACATCCTTTCAGATTCATTATTCACTAATCATCCTATTACCTGACGATATACAGGGTGCCGCAAAATTGCCACTTGATGTTTTAACAACAGAGAGGCGCTACATACGATAACAAGCAGTTTTCTGACACAGTACGTGCAAGCTTTCCGGAAGGATTTAGACAATATGACACTGTAGAAGGCACGTGCGCACCCAGAAGTTTTCCTTGGGAAGGGGGGGGGGGGCTTACCCTGAGGCTATACATGATTTATGTTTGATTTTAAAAATCATGTAAGTACAACATAACACTGCCTGAAACTGCATTTATGTGCATACAGACATAACTACATGTCCCATGACTCAATCACAGTGTCCCGTCTTCTTGTTTTTTTAATGTTATTAATTTATGTTTCAAAATTATAATGTACTAGTCATCTCAGCCGATTTCAGTGGCTGATTTTGGCTGAAAAGGAAAACACGTAAAACTTTTTGATATCATAATGTCTACAAAATCTGTGTTTTTAAATTTCGGTTTTTGGGGGTTTGGAGGGCTGCCGCCGCTGGTAGAAGGAAGACACTTTGAACATTTCAGATAGTGAAATATATTATGTCAGTAAAGTTCAGTTAACATGTCGTCTGTAATGTCAAGTCACTTTTGCACCATTCTATATAGACTGAGCTAATAATATAGTCGTCATAAATGAATATGTAACAAATCTGACGATAATAAGGTGATCTTAGTTGGTTCCGTTTGGCTAACACAGTTTGAAGATTCCCAACATGTGTTTTTTAGGGGGATGGTGTAGTCAGCGCCGCGCTCCAACCCCCAACCTGGAATACCAGGACATCTCTTTGTCTGAAAACTCGGTCGGAACTTGTAAGGTATGGGTGGCCCTACCAGTATCTGCGCTGCGACTGGCATAGCCTTTACTCGGTTGGTCACAGCTGTGAAGTCCGCAAAAGGGGAATAAAACCAACAGCCGTGTTGTACACAAATGTTTAGTCGCTAAAAGTAAACGACAAAGTCACTAGTAATAAGAGAAGTTTGTACTGAATAGTGTACATATTCCGTGCAGTTGTTTTTACATATATAAGTTTTTGTATACCAACTATTGCACACAAGTTCCATATATTCATTCTGTATACTCCTACATGTTTCGGCTGACAGCCATCATCAGGGAGTCACCTTCTATGTACTTACGCAGCGTGCAGCGTGTCACTGAATGGTAAAATGTGCGTATTATATATTACAGCCGTGTTGTATTTTATAACTACGGCTGTATTATGTAATTTTACCATTCAGTGACACGCTGTACGCTGCGTAAGTCTATACAATATGCCTCCCTGATGATGGCTGAGAATGTCAGCCGAAACATGTAGGAGTATATAGAATAAATATATGGAATTTGTGTGGAGTAGTTGGTATCCTCCTCCTCCTCCTCCTCCTCCTCCTCTTCCATGGAGCAGAGGCCTTCTTGAGAAGCTGACAGTTTCTCAGCTAGTCAAGAAATTCCCCGCATTTTATGGAATCCGGAGGTTCATTACCGCATTCACAAGAGCCCGCCACCTGTCCCTATCCTGAGCTAGTTCAATCCAGTCCATGCCCCCGCCCACTTCTTGAAGATCTATTTTAATATTATCCTCCATCTACGCCTGGGTCTCCCGAGTGGTCGCCTTCCCTCAGGTCTCCCCACCAAAATCCTGTATGCACCCCTCTTTTCCCCCACAGTGCTATCCAGGTTGCTATCAAAAAACACAACGATTAGGGTATACAGAACTGTAGTTTTATCTGTTGTTTTGTATGGGTGTGAAACTTGGTCTCTCACACTGAGGGAGGAACAAAGACTGAGGGTGTTCGAGAATAGGGTGCTGAGGACGATATTTGGGCCTAATAGGGACGAGGCGACAGGGGAGTGGAGAAGACTAAATAACGAGGAACTTAATTAACCTGTACTCATCACCAAATATTATTCGGGTAATCAAATTGAAAAGAATGAGATAGGCAGGGCATGTAGCAGTAGTCGGTATACATAAATTTATATATGTAAAAGAATTTTATGTTTAGTGTATCGGTAACGCTCAATATAATGACATTGGCAACGTTACGCGGACCCCCTGTTGAGAACCAGCGATCCAGATGAAAGCGCAAATGGCACCTGAAAATTAGCCAAGAATGTCGCTTTCCCAGACACAGTGTCTCTTTCACTCTACATAACCAGTGTAGTGGGCGTAATTACAATTCAACTTCATTTCTGTAGCCATGCGTTTCGGCCATGTCGCGTCGTCCACAGTCTAATGTATGCTTTTCGTCATATAAACCATTTACAATGCCCAGGGCCGGCTTAGGCCGATTGGACTGAGTTGACGCAATCGGGCCTCGTGCTTACGGGGACTCCGTGCTCATCCTAACTTAAGTTAATGTACCAAAACATTAGCCCTTCTCCCCCCCTCCCCCCCGCATAATAACTTTCGGGGCCCGCCACAAGTATCGCAATCGGGCCCAGCGTTCGCTAAGGCCGGCATTGACAATGCTCCTTTGCATACGTTCGCAAAGTTTTGTTACTGTCAATAAACGCAGTTACATTTTCTATAAAGAAAACGACTGTTTTGTAGCATAAATCCCATTATATAGCTAATATTAACTTAGACTTTTCCCACTGTCACTACGTGACACCACACACTTCAGAAAATGTTTCCTCCTTCAAGTCAACTGAAACTGATTCTGCTGATGAAGGAAACAGTTTCTAAAACATTCTGTGGTGTTACAGTGACAAGGGGAAAAGCCCGAATAAATATTATTGATAGACATTGCGTTAAACCCGCCACACATATTTCACACTCAGGCGTAACTCCTGTTGGTATTTACACAGGTAAAACTATGACCGAATGAAAAGTGGGGCATCATTGCCCATTTTAGCCTGCGTTATTGTCTAGTCGACATTACGTTAAAACAAACACACAGTAACAAGTTAAAACTACAATATGTTGGTTCTTCAGTGTTGTTATCAATTTGTAATTCCGAGGTTCTTGTGGCTGAGGTTTTTATTATTTAATATGCCAATTTTGGTCATTTCTATAGACGTTGTTGTACCTGTTGTTTTTCCTGCTGCTATGCACTGCTGTTTAATATTTCACTTCCCCATATGCCTCCATGGCACGCACAGCGACACTAGTTGTATTGTTTAAAGCTTCTTATATATTGCGTTTGTAATAACATATTTTGTTGTTAGTCGCGTCCGATGGTTGCATAGTTTCCTTGTTTATTCTATTTTCGTTTCTCTCTCTTTTTGCTATTTCCCGGCAGTTATTACTAATTATGAATGTTCATTATGGTGTTTATTATTGTCTGTCGTTATTTCTGCTAGGGTGTTGTAGGCACGGTTGACTGATGACGACCATAGTGTCTAGTAAACAACAAAATATGATGCAAAAGTATAACAATTTCGCTTCTGAAATTCTTCCCTATTCGCAGTTCACCAATTTATTGTTAGATGTTGTACGAAGTTTACACATGAGAAGTTACAACATCGTAACATTAACGGATGAATAAGTGTGATGCAATTGATGTGGTAACGGGCCTCAGTACAACAATATTATTGTTATCGGAATGTTATTAGTCACTTTCCTTCATAAAAAGGAAAACAGTAGACTTTTAAATCACATGCTGTGTGCGTGTATTTCCGTCCCTCCGTTCTTCTGTCAATTTCCTACTGTCGGTAATAACAACATGATGGACGCGTGAACTTGTGAGACGCAGCGAAATCAGAGATTTGACTCCAGGTCGTATGACGTACAGCAATAAACCTTCGCGCAAATGTGCAACGTTCCTTAAAGTATTCTTCTACGGACTGTGAAATAACATGGCGACGGAACATTTTCGTTAGTTCCTGGTATCATGGCGGTAACTCCTGGGCCAATGGAACTAGGCCCGTGAAATTCAGTATGGAGATAAAGAATAATCATACCTCCACGTTAGGGCCTATATATGGAACATTGTATGTAATTTAACAGTTACAAACATAGAGAAGATGCTTAACTTTGAGGTTACTTAAGTAATTTTTATTGACAAGAATAAAACAAAACAACAGTATGAGTACTCAAAGTTCGGTAGAACTAGAAATGTGTGCAACAGGGAAGTACGCTGTGAGTTTTGTTCAGAAATCCTTTGTATTTCCTGTTAGGCCCGTCTTGTTCCGAGCACCTCAAAACTCATCATCAGCGGCTCACTGCCACATTGACCGTAGTTAACAAGTGAACAAGTGCCAATTGCGACAGTGTGGATCACAGTAATTTGAAGAAACCCACACAGTATCTCTTGCGACTGTTCGTATAGGCTCCAGTCGTCACATACCTGAAGTCGGTGTGTGGCCACTGTGCTTGGCGAAGGAATGCGGAAAAACGAGAAAGAAGAAGTCGGCGGAAATTTGTTGTTCTTAAATAAAAAAGCTGTCCCTGCGCTTAATTAAGGGTCAAATGAAGAATGTATATGCGGGTGACGGTACAGTTTCGTCATGTCTGAACCTTGGCACGTTTTCACGCCCTGTTATCGGTCCTTAAAAAGAAAAACGAGTAAAACAATGTACATAACTTAGCAAGTCATTTCTAATTAGGCACTGAGTGCAGGGTACAATATTTAACGATGTATTTCTAATTATTACACAGTTTCGTCACGGCCTGTTTGGCTTCCGTTTAGAAGCGTAAATCACAACAGTTTCCGTAAGTTATTTCGCGTGTGTCACTTCACCACAGCGCATGCGTCTCACGAATTTCAGTTACTTACAATATTATAACATAATAACAATAAAATATGCTATCAAGTTTGTGGGTTGGATTCATCTGGCTCGTGACAGAGACCAGTGGCGGGATCTTATGGATCTTCTGGTAGGGTATTTCTTTAGCTAAGTGACTGACAGCTTCTTAATGATTTTGTTAGCGATGAAGGATCTACCAGTACGGTATAATGATACGCACATTTCTGAAGATGGGAGTAAAACCAACTTCCGAAACATCGTAAATATCAAGACATTTCAGTAAATGGAAAACGGCCAACATAATTCTTATTTATGAAATGCTAAGGTTTGCAAGTACACTCGAACTCGGTTATAACGTCACGAAGGGGACTGAATATTTTGTGTCGTTATAAACGAGTGTTGTTATAACCGAGTAGTGTAACGTTATGGTTAAGAGCGAAGAAATTGATATCACAGAATATCTGCCGCTATATACGACGTGTCGTATAAACTGACACCGTTATAACCGGGTTCGACTTTAGTTAATAACAGAACGAGAAGATGGTATGTATGGCTGTTCATTATTAGGTCTAAAGTGTCTAGTACTGGCGACAGCGGTTCTATTGAGCTTACTGCGTACTGTTATTTCATCAGATTTTCATATTTCTGCACGAGATACACAGAATATTTGAATCTTATATTGGTGCGTCTTTGGCCGCTCAAACATCCAATGAATGAATCACAAAAAGCCAGCGATGCACGTACATGCAGATAGTAGAATTACGACATTACTTTTCCTGGAACATGTTTCGGCCTCTTAATCACCGTGATTAACCCTTTAAAGACGAAGCGTATATGTTTTATATAAGGACTCAGTGCGTACCGCGCTGTAAACACTCTCCACTTCGGTTATAAAAACCAGTCTCTTAATGTTTTATAAGGCAAAAGTCACTGTTTGTTCTGAGATCCGTACAAAACACATAAACGCAATGTGGGCACCACGTAGAATTTTTTAATGTTAAACCTGGTCGTATGTAAAGTTACCGCTAGGCTTTAAAAGGTTAAGGCGTTTTGACAGAGTTTGCTTTTAACCCTCTAACGTTCAAATTTTAACTCACTTTAAGCCAGTAATACTATAAGGAATGCTGGACTGTCACAAACTTTTGGATGTTTCGGACGTTATGCAATATTTGGTAGTGTGGTTTACATCGCGAGGTGCATGATTCCTTTTTTTCTCTGCACTGATGCATTCCAAACGTTTATGAACGAAATGCATAATGGACAGATTCAAGCTGACAACAAATTTCGTTAAAAATAAATCCAAAAATAGACATACACAAGACTGTTCATAAGAGTTCAACGCACCCCAACAATTCGTTCCGTACCAAGCGGTACCGTACACCTATTATATTCTCGCGACGAGTGCGGACAACCAGAATTGTTTCTGGCAGAGACTTCGATTTTTACTTACGCTGACATTTTCAAACAGCAAACATGCCTTATCCAAGTTCCTAGCCAGTGGATATCGGGAGTACTCTCCCTTCGGGGGGGGGGGGGGGGAAGGGGGTTTAAACTAATGACTTCTCAGCATCTGAGGCCACGTAAAGAAGCCCCATGGATCGATCATCCCTGCTTCTTCCTTAACCTGTTACCTATATTCCCTTCCATTCGCGTAGCCATTATGTTCATTGTAATGGTGGTGATAATGACATGCTAATTAATGCTAGCGACAAGTGCTTTGGGCTGGTCGATGTAAGCCAAAGGCAGCTAGAATGAAGTACAAGAGTAGGAAGAAAGGTGGAAACCACGAGCGCCGTGATCCCTATCATCCATGGGATTTCTTTCTGTGGCCTCATTATGGCGTCGATATTAAGTGTGCCTTATGTTTTATCTCTTGATAAGTTGATTAAATGGTATTCGCTTATGTTCAAGCTACTTCCTCTTAAAATTAAATATTTATGTATGACCTTTCTGTAGGTCGTTTAACCGTCGTATCGTTTCAGCCCTTTACGCCTCTACCAGAAGAGCAGCTAGCCACCTCGTCTGCTTAAACAAATTGCGTATCGATCGCAGGACTTGATTGGAACTCTCTGATCCTGTGTTTCCATGTCCATTGTTACACGTAACCCAATGAACTGTCTCACGACCCTTAATAACTATATGTTCGCAATCGTCAAAGGAAGAAAATCTGTACCTTCATTTCACACATGATACTGAAGGTTACTGAATACGTTTCGGTGCCCTTCATGACAGACTCGTTCGCTTACATTTCTCTGCAAATGTATAGCATGTCTGGAGATTTAAGTCTTCTGGGATGTTATGCCGTGTTGACTACTGAATTTTTGTCGATGTTTCGAAAGATCTTCTTAACCTTTTAAAGCCTAGCGGTAACTTTACATACAACCAAATTTAACATTAAAAAATTCTGCGTGGTGTCCACATTGCGTTTATGTGTTTTGTACGGATCTCAGACCAAACAGCAACTTTTGCCTTATAAAACATTAAGAGGTTGGTTTTTATAACCGAAGTGGAGAGTGGTTACAGCGCGGTACGCGCTGAGTCCTTATATAAAACAGATACGCTTCGTCTTTAAAGGGTGTCAAACAGTCCTGGAACAGTCAGAGCTATAATCTTATAGAACTGTTTTAGGCTGTGTCGACTGGGAAATATCCCAGACAACTTGGATTTTGCACACCACTCGAAATTCAATCCCGAATCTTTGTAGGACCGTGCACATGCCTGCGATGCGACTATTAAATCGCGCCGTCCTTCTGTCTGTGCACAGATAAAAACTCCAGAACCGTTGAAAGGATTTTTCACGAAATTTGATACTGGAGAATTTTTACGAAAAAAAAATTCTCAGGGCATTTATTTTGTTCGCTTAGTTCAGCCAGTTCCAACTACCACTTTGCACGAAAACATGCTTACGTTTCTGAGTCAATGCTGCGCAGCTGATAAATAAACCTCTTGGAATCGGTGACAAATAACAGTGTATTGTAAGTCGCATGGAAATATTGAAAGATTGTAGGAAAAGCAGGTCATTTAGCTGTTACCTTCCCAAATCAAGCCTCCAGACTGTCTTATCGGTCAGACCACAGTGCTCGACAAACAGAAATATCTGTCGAAGCTGTCAATCTATTGCAGAATGCTTGGCAAATATTTATGCACTGAAGTATGTCTATCTAAAGAAAGTGCAAACGACAGTCAATTCAGGATTATGCATTGGTAGGGCCCGCAAATTGATTTTCCACTGGGCCCAGAAACGTATTACAAACTGGCCCTGACACAATGCACAATGAAGAGACTTCGTAGGCGCGTTCACACTGTCATGAAAAGCTCCCTTCATCTTCGCCATGTTTGTCCGTCCGTACATCCGCCCGCCCGCCTCCCCCCCCCCCCCCTCGGGGTCTGTCCGCATGTATAAACTCGGCTCCCACCCCACGGGTTTTCGTGAAATTTTATATTGGAGACTCTTATTACAGTCTGTTGAGATCATGTGAATTTGGTTAAAATCTGACAAAAATATCGCGAAATTCACATGAACACGTAAGTACTCTTATATTGTTGCCAGCAATCTAAAATCGTCATACGTAGCTGAACAATATGAAGGGAACTCATTGTTGCCTTTTGTTGCAACAATGTCACGTGTACGCGCCACAATGTTACGTTGTACGATTCGATACGCCAATAGTCAGTTACGTTGTACCTACATTAACTAACTGACTGACTGACTGACTGACTGCCTGCCTGCCTGCCTGCCTGCCTGCCTGCCTGCCTACCTGCCTGCCTACCTACCTACTTGCCTGTCTGCCTACCTACCTACCTACCTACCTACCTACCTACCTACATGGAGCAGAGTCCTTCTTGAGAAGCTAACAGTTCCTCAGTTAGTCAAGAAATCCCCCCCCCCCATTTTATGGAACCCGAAGGTTTCTTACCGCATTTACAAGAGCCCGCCACTTGTCCCTATCCTCAGCCAGCTCAATCCAGTCCACGCCCCCATCCCACGTCTTGAAGATCCATTTTAATATTATCCTCCCATCTACGCCTGGGTCTCCCAAATGATACCTACACTGCCTATCTGGCTTACCGTTAAATCAGTACACACAGTGACTACTGTGTTGTAAAGGGTTAAACATTTTTCGATTCAGTGATTGTTTAACCTTACACGAAGACATTTTAGCGATATGTGACCGTCGTATTCACCGTGATAATAACCTTTGCAAAACCTTCTGTCTCCAATAAATGGACACTGAGGTCAATGCGTGTGCAAAACAGCATACGCTGCGTCAGGGAAACGTTAGCTGCATATCGCAGTAGCTGCAAGTTGTAATTATTTTCTGTGACTTGAGGTTCTAAGGTCGGTGTTCTGGAATGTGACGCCATGTTCTTTGGTAGATGGCTATTGGGGTACGTCACGTACGGTTTTTGGCGGAGGGGTGCCTAACAAACAAATTATATGGCATTACACCAGAAGATCTTATTTTTTATTCATGTTACAACTTCGCCTTGCAATAAGTAGCAACACCTGAAAGTTGCAGCGTTTTTTTTTCTAAGTTTTATATGAATAAACGGACATTTTTATCATTCTCCAAAGTTTTTATGGATTTTTTAATCGATGTTCATATCTGTAAAGGAGAAAGACTGAAATGTACGTATCTCTTGTTTGAATAAAACCTATACACAGTTCTAAACTTCATGAGAGAAATTGTTTATGCTGACACTTGCCTGGCTAGACCGATAAATACAGATTAATTCCCCCGAATAGCCGGTCTCCAGGCGGAAATTGGAATTCAGAAGCCCTACAATACGAACCAGGAGTGCTAATCAATCAACTACAGTGTCAGTTCAATTCTGAGGTCAAAGACACCCGTAAGGAAAAAATAGCTATTGGCCGAACCAGGAGTAGCCAACCTTTCTGGAAGGTGGGGGAACTAAGAAAAAAAGAGCCTATACAGAGAGAACCGCAGGGGCTACCAAATAAAGGTAAAGGTAAAGTTATCCTTGCCCACGCCATGAAGCAGTACAGGGGAAGAAGAGATATAGCTCTACTCATACCTAACCTCGGCACTAGAGGGAGGTAAGTGGTTAACTTCACGCCTCGGCCGCTTTAACCCCAAGAAAGAACCCCGTTACCTACTGAATAGGAGGTTAGGTGAGCCCCAGCGTCAGCCTGGACGGTTTTTGAGAACAGAAAATCTCTAAGCCTCTGCCAGGGTAATAATTAGATGACGATTAGTTGTATGTTATGTTCACAAACCAAGACTTTTCTAAAGAATTGTTTTAGTACACTGTTCCACAAAAAATACTCCTAGCGATTGACAATATACCTTTTAGAAAAGGGCGCCATTATTCACCCCAACCCCCCTCAATTAACGTGATGCTAGACACACATTTAGTTCATACAGCAGACATCTCCACGGCTTTACTATCATCAGCGACCAATTAGGAAATTATTATGCATATTGTTAAGTACCAACCCGACATTCAGCTGGAGAAACTAAGTAGGGCACGAAATGCTCATTAATTTTCGGTATTTGAACCGGCACCATCCGCATACAAGTCTACATTAACCTCTCAGAACATAACAAGACGTATATGTGTGAACTGTGTGAAAATAGGACTATAGGGAATTTTCACTCACCCTCCTGGTTAAGTTTAAAGTCAAAGGGAAATGTGTAATGCCAGTATAAGTGGCTTAGTGTGAGGCAGGACCCAGGCTTCTATAATTTGATGCTGATTTAACTGCAAGAGTTCTCTGTCGCAAGGCACTTGCAATAGGCCTTTCCGCCTCCTGACCGTTAATGTTATCGCTCTAGATGTCATGAGTGGACATACTTGTAAATGTTGCACTGACATTTCCTCGATTGAAGCAATTAAAACTGTCTGTTTTGATCGCAACTACATTTACGAAGTCAATGCACCCGAACATTTGTAGCTGGCTGACGTGCGTTATATCGAAGAAAATCAATAGGCCTTACACATCAATGTAATGGAAGGTTATACGTCGTGTGCAAACAGAATTAAATATTCAAACATATGATTTTTATTTTGGTGTTAAAGCCACAATTGAAAATTTCTTCTGTAAGAAATAAATAACAGATTAATCCACCTTCTTATTTAGCGTCCGTTACATAAGACACAAATAAACGTATGTGGAACTAAATTAACAATGAATTATAGCCTATTGAGAAACATTTCTACTAATAAAAACGAACACATTCGCCTTTAAAGTTACAAACAAACATATAGCCTATTTGGAAACGTGCGTATAGTGTGGCGGGCTCTTGTGAATGCGGTGATGAGCGTTCGGAGTCCATCATGTTGGGGGAGCTTTATTTGAATAGCTCAGTAACCAGCAGCTTCTCAAGCAGGACTATGTTCCATATAGTTAGTTGGTTAGTTCTCCTTCCTAATTCTACTGTGCTGTGAAACAGAAAGGATATCCAATGTGCCGCCAGCATCCTCTGATTTAAGTAAATACTATAATCCGCGGTTCTCCGTTTATGACGAGTCGTACCGCTTATGTTTCACCTAAACGGCCTACACCATCCGCATGACTTTAACCCTGTAACAAAATAACCAGTGTACGTATAATGTAAAATTGCGGTGCGTTCGCGTAACCATCTTGCCATGGAAAAGCAATAAGTGTCACATATTTTGAGTGTGTGTCTGTAGCCGTAGTTATCCAGCATGCAAGGCGCATGCGCCGCACTATATTGTCATCTGTGGCCTGTCTGATTCTACGATATTTTTTCCCCTTTACCTCCTACACGCCACCATTTTCGGAAAAACGTTACTGAACATAAAATGTGTGTTCCGATCTTCGCTACAACTTTTGTCTGAAAAATTTCTCTTTCTGAGAAGAATTCGGCGAAATATTATCATAAATGTACACAGGGCTTCATGTAAAGTACCCGTTACTCTTGTCATATTTTAATCAAACTTAAATTTGCTTAACAGAGTTTCGAAAAATCCCCAAATATAATTTTTTTTTGAAAATGGGAGCTGAGTTGTTCCATGCGGACTCACGGACTTGACGAAGCTAATAGTAGTTTTTCGCAATTTGGCGAATGCACCTAAATACTGAACTTCACCTGATTGTTATATATTTAAAGATTCAATTCGTACCGCGCAGTAAACATACTCCGTCTCGGTTATAAAAACCAACCAGTTAATGTTGTATAGGGAAATAATCGCCGTCATCAGATGCCTATAAAACACGTAAATACACTGTGTGGGCATAAAGCAGAATTTTTAACGTTAAACTTGGTGGTACATACAGTAACCACCATGCTTTAAAGGATTAGTACCGTCGTAATCGCATACTTCAACTTTCAGTAATCTAGTCTTAAAACGTGAATACTAAAATTTATAATTTTTATACGAGAAAATACTGGAAGTTGAAAGAGGAAGCATTAGATCGCACCCTTTGGAGAACTCGCCCTGGAAGAGGCTACAGACCTGTCGTAAGACGGACTACAGAATGAATTATGTTACCTGAATATGTATAATTACTTTTCAGCCTGACATTTCTTACATCTTTGGCGAGTACTGGATTCGTCATGTCTGCCCGTCTGTTTCTTCACACGTAACAACTCTAAAACCGCCTATCTTGTTTCCACGAAATTTGATATTCGGGAGTTTTAATGAAATTTAGAGACAACTGTAAATTGTTCTCAAAATGAGACAATACTGACAGGCTGTCCACATGAAGAGCAACATGCATATATGTTGTCGTCTCGCTAAATATTTATTGGAGCAAAAAAGGTTTCGCGCAAACTATACAGACAAAACGAACACACACTTTATGTTTAATGCATAATATTTCGTGATGTTACGGACATTAAACAAAGGGAAGTGATCGCTCTAGAAGTGTTGCCCTGTGCGTGCAGCAATGGCGCAGGCAGTTAGTTATGTCTGGGTAAGCGTTACCAGCGGCCGCGATTTCCCTAACCTCTGAATTCCCATACGGCCTTGGTCTTGTCAACCGCGGTGTTCATCAGGAACGTTGCCCCTGCAGTTGGCTAGATATAGCTGCTGTACAATAAAGCGTACGAACACTCCAACATTACGATATTCGACATAATAAAGCGCTCGTACATTCAAAAATTACAGTAGTCGGCAAAATAAAGTGCACGTGCTCTATGAATCCATACCTACGTAAAAGTCTCAAGTCTTACGCAGATGTCAAGTTCTGAACATTTAAACAGAATATTTTTAAAGGAATGAAAAATAAAACAGTGTGGTTGCTCTACTGTTAATGGGGGTTAAGAACAAACCCAGATTCTCCTGGATGTGAAACAATGCAGCCAGTTCTAAGGTTCCAGACCTCTTGCCTTCTCCGTTAAAGTGTTCTTAACTTCCACAAACGTTACGTTGACGGAGAAGGCCTATGGCTGGAATGCTGCAACTGAAAACTCTTAGTGCAGAACACGTTAAATGCTTGTTATCCAAAGGGCCAGGTACGAAAGACATGGTTAAGATGTACGTGAACTACATATGTATCCAAACACAAGGTGTGTGTATATGGAGGTTAATACGGAAGGCCAAGCAACAAGTGGGTAACTCAGACCTTTAAATGGCTACGTCTCTCATTACCATGCGCATACGGGCAAAAATGTACTATTTAACAAACGACTATTCCTTGCCGTTCTCATTTAATTGCATAATGGGCAATGAAGCTCACAAGTACGTGAGCAGTCTCGTTAATATACCTCAGAGCACGTCTAGAGAAATGGAGCTAAGTGAAAACATGTCATAAACCACAGACCTTACAGTTACTAACCTACCACTGTATAAACGTAAAGTGCAAAACCCGCATCTAAAAACATTTACTTTCATTGTACAAGAATAAGCAAGTTACTTACCTTAAAAAGACTGGAGAAAGTGCTTTCTCTCCTTGCCTAAGTAACAATATATTCTTTCAATATTATAAATGCTACGCTATACATTTATGTCAAATTACGTGTTGTTCAATCCCAGAAGTATTACGAAATATTTTTTGAAGAACATGAGATCCACAAACGCACCAAAAATGCACTCGACTACATAGCAACCGCGGGAGTTTGTCGCATCACGCGGGAGTCTAGGAGCAACTACGCAGCTTTCGACCTCGCCCGACCGACAGCAGGAGGTGCTAGGCGCTCTGTGAACTTGTTCTTCCTACGTGCCACTCTACCCACCGCGCATTTACTCATGGTCACGGTGCGGGGAGAGGGACAGGAATAAATGGAAGCGACTGTACATCTAGCGCATGCGCCGTCATTCACCAGAAAAAAAAACAATCGTGTGAGACATTGTTGCACAAAACGTATATGAAATGTTAGTTATTCGGGTTTATAAACCTATATAGTTTCGTACTCGTTTTCATTTTATACAGTATCGTACAAATCATGAAAATGCAGAGAATTGTAAACAAATTTATATACGTGAATTACAAAATCCCAAAGAAACAGCATTAAAGCAAATGGATATTTTATTTACATGAACATGTTAGCCATTCTGAACTCTCACAGGCCAGAGTAGAGTAATGCATGGACATACTATAATCCAGTTGTTTTGTATGTGTGTGTGGATGTAAAACATTTGACACATAGCATTCAGGTGATATATGTACTGGTACATTTGGCCTCATGGAGGACATGGGCCTCAGAAAAAACACATCATTTTTCAAACCTAACCCCATGGAGCTGAGTCCTTCCTGAGAAGCTAACAGGTCCTGAACTATTCAATAGATTCCTCACATTTTATGGAACCCAGAGGTTCATTACAGCATTCACAACAGCCCACCACCTGTCCCTATCCTGAGGCAGGTCAATCAAGTCCATGCCTCCTCATCCCACTTCTTGAAGATCCATTTTAATGTTTTCCTGCTGTCTATGCCTAGGTCTTCAAAGTGGCCTCCCTCCCTCAAGTATCCCCACCAAGATCTTGCATGCACCTCATGTCTCCTGTGCATGCCACCTGCCCCACCCATCCATATTTCCAATCATTCTATAATGAATGAAGTCTTCAAACAGTATTTACTTAAACTGGTTTAATAAAGGGTGATCCTGAGAAGACTGGTGGTTCAAATATTGCGTTAAACTGCACTCACTGAACTTCAAAAATCAAATAGTCCACATTTTCTCATACACGCATGGTGGGAGGTTTCATTTTAGACACAAATAATTTTTCTTTTAAACTAGTGACCTTCAAATGACCTCAGATACATTCTTACAGACTTCTGGTCTGGGGAACTGAGTCATTGCTGACTACAGGATCTGTTGGGTTGATGCTTCAATTTCCGAGTGAATTCTTTCCTTAAAATAATTTTTGAAGACCAACAGCCCAGTAACCCCTAAGGAAGACGCACACCAGACAGTAACTTTAACTGAATGCAAATGCAACTGGCGAGAGTTTTGCACAGCCTAATACCCTACCGTACTGGCTGTTGAGAAACCCATAAAGATGAAAATGAAATTCCATATTCATGAACAGATGAGTCACGAAGTTTCTAATGACAATTAATTAAATCTAGAAAAGAGAAAATTAACTTGTCACCAAAACTTGGTTGCTGCACCTGGCATAACTAATAGGGATGGAATTTAATACTGTGGAGAATTCTTCTGACACTGGCCAGGCATGCCAACAACTGATATATCTCATAATGCATGTCAACAGACATCTTGGAGTAATGTGTGTAATTACCTCTACCACATACTGAACATCTTCTTCAGTGACTTCTGTTTGCCATACCTCCTATCTTTCAGTGTTAAAGAAGAAGCATTAAAACAGTACTTACTTGTGTGTGAAATGAAATCTCCCATCACTGATATAAACTATGAACCAAAAACAACTGATGATTTTCAAAATTAAGTACCATTTTAAGGCAAGATGGAAAAATATTAATGACGCTGATAGATACATTCTGTGTCCATGAGCATTCATATTAATCATTGCTCTTTTGACTAGGTCACCTTATAGGTAACCACCATTTTGTTCAGCACACTCCTGCAGTCACAATGGAATGGAGGTCGTAACATGTTGTAGCATTTCCTTAGGGACCCCTTGAATTAACTCCCAAATTCACCATTTTAAGTCATCAGTACTGGCAAGATGCATTCCATGTACTATGCTTTAGATGTAGTCCCAAAGGAACAGTCTGGTACTGCAAGGGCAGGCAGTCAGATGGGCCAGGTGATGTCCCCAGAAGAAGAAATGAGTCTGGCAGGAAACACTGTCCTGAGAGAACTTGCAATAAGAATCTGTGCTATGTGGGCCATTGCTCCAAATATTATTGCATACAATGACAGTCAGTATGGAAGTGCAGTGTAGCAGGCAGGCAGGTTTTCAAATTTCAAATATGGCAAGGTGTTTCTGGCATACCTAGGCCACCTGCTCACCTCATCTTGCAGTACTATTATGTATTATATTATTATTGTTATTACAACAGTATCTCCTTTATGCAGGGTATTCACACTTATATACCTGAAACAAACCACGTTTCTAGGGTATACAGTGTCGCAGCTATTCTGCGCGTCCTGTTAATGGTGCATATAACGCTGTCTTCAATATTAAACTCTTTTGTGCTTCTACATTAGCACTTTCTGATGTATGTGTGCTGTGCCCATTGTAGCTGTTTTCTGTAGTTCCTTGACTTCACGCTTTCCTGTTATGCTGCTCAAGTATTTTCTGAAGGATTTTGAAATGGTTCCAGTTGCCCCTATTATTACTGGCATTACCTTTGTTTTTACATGCCACATGTGCTGGATTTCTGTTACAAGATTGTTGTTGTTGTTGTTACATTAATAATTATTATTATGGGTGGATTTCTTATTTTAATATACAAGTACACCACAGTGCTGCCTGTCGTGCAGTTCAGTATAATGAGATGTGAGAAAATGTAGCTTTAATGTGGTAAGACAGGGATGCAGCATTTTAATATATTTAAATGGGGTTTCAAGCACAGTGTAAAACATGTGAACACACTGTATGAAAAATTTGTTGTATTTATATCTCGAAACACGTTACAGATTAATACATAATATTTAGACACAATATTAACTGTACTGTATTCTACTGCACGAACAAGAACATAAAATTACAGCAACATGATACGAAATTATATCTGGTATTAAAAAAGTTGTTACTGCATGTAAGTTCACTGGAGTAGCACTACAGTATATCAGATTCTTAAACTAATATTGAGTCACTTTAAAATGGGCTGCTACATCAATAGTAAAAGATATTCTGTTCATTCATTGTTAAAGAAAACTGCTTGCTTATATGAACCACAAACTGAGCAGTTCATCTTATTTTATTCAGGATAATTGTCATCCACATTAGAGGATGACTTACTGTGTTTCCACAAAGTCTGTTAGCCTGACCATACCTGTTTTAACAGTTTCATTATAAGACATATGTCTTATTACTTCTCATTCAAGTCTTTCCTTACTGATGGCTGGAATTTTGTGTGGTGATATGTCAAATGTCCGCTGTGACTTTCTTGTTGATATATTATACCCAACCGTATTTGATAAGTTATACTTATCACTGCTACTGTCAAACACTTGCGTCATGTTACTGGCACTGCCTGTCTTGTTAACAACTCTTAAACCACTGTATTCTCCCATATTTGTTCTCACTAACATCACTTTTGGTATAACTTTAGCAAACGAGCTTTCTCCACTGCAGTTCCCTTTCTCCAACACCATTTTCACAGAATCACGTATGCGATCTTCCTGTTTTCGCTTCGTTACTTTACGATCGTCTCCATCCCTCCTAGGGTCCAGACACCTATCAGACAGGTCATAGATAAAATCCTCTCGTTCAACTTTTATTCTATTTCGCACAGGCCTTTGTCTTCGTTCAGTTTCAAGTACAGGGCTTACACAATTTCTGAGTTTGTCTTGTCGTTCGCTCTTACACTCGCCCATGACACTTGAAGTCTCTTCCATTAGTACAGAACCTCCATCATCTGAAGTCAACACTGGTGATGCTGCTGAACTATTGGAGGTCAGTGGAGATGTAGAATCACAACTAACAGCCTCGACTACATCATATGGCTCTGGAGATGATGCTGATCCTTCTGAATGATGTTCACCATTTACTTCCATATTGAGCATGCTATGTGTAGCTTCTAAATCATGACTGACATTACTACTGCCTGAACCAAAAATCACCTCTAACACCATCTTTCGTAATGCAGTCTGTTCTTGTACCTGGGTCTCGGACGGATTCTGGACTTGCTCTGTGTTATTTTCTGCAGGTGGTGGTGTGGGATCATTCTGCGCACTTGCTTCAGATTCCACATTTACCATCTTTGGCTTACATTCATTTTGTTCAAAATCTGAAAAAGCAAGCACATTACTAAATTGGTTGCTGTTAACACACTTCTCTTCTAAAACAACATACAGTCATGTGAAAATTGTTATCAACAACAAGCAGTTGCACAACAAACTGTTTCTCTGTTTATAAAGAGGATTTTTAGTAGACTTTATTTCAGTAAATGTGCAGGTGAACAAGTAGCAGGGCTCTTGTAACATTTACCACAATTCAAAACATTTAAAAGTTAACAAAACACTTCAAATTATACATACCACCCAGTTTGTAACAATAAGTACTACTTGCCAAAGTGCTATTAGTTACTGCCTCTTACCTAGAGCTGTTGCATTCCTGATGTTCCGCTCATATTCAATAGTTGTCAGCCGTTTCTTGGAGGGTCTGCTTTCAGGTTCTTCATGCTCCAATCCCTCAGTATTCATGAAGCATCTGTTAAGTGTCACACTTAATAGTGATGGGGATGTCATGTACTTTCTTCTTTCCTCTTCTTCTTGCAAAATATTTTCTGCATCACTGACAACAGTCTCACCTACATTTCCACTTTTCACCTCAACTGTTGCCACACTGCTGTTTATGTCTCCCGTTGTAATCGTGGGGCCTTGTTTAACAGGTATATTCATCACGGCATCTTTTACCTTTCCTTCTTCCACAACATATTCACATAAATCCTCTTCACCATCTTTAAGTTTAATCAGTGAACTCTGAATATTATCTGGAACAGCTTCAATGCTGGTGTCATAGTCGGAAGTACCAGTAATTATAGTTTTGTTTTCATCATATTCTTCCAGTGACCAATCAGAAATTTTGTTACAATTTGTATCATTTACTGTGACTTCTACATCTTCTGATGGAGGATCATAGTTGCTACTCAGGTTGATATTAGTGTCCTGTACCATATGCTGTCCATTTTCATTATTTGGACTTCTGCGAGGTTTTTCTGTATGCTCATACTTGCTTACATCATTTTCTGTGTCACTGATTTGAGTTTCAATATATTCAACCATGGTCTGTGCCTTGTAATGTTCTGCCTTTCCTAGGTGCATTTTAATAACATGTGTAACACAGTCATATTTAGAAAAGCACTTAAATGTACACTCAGTGCACTGGTAACGATTCCAGCCTATGTGCACAGCAACATGCCTCCGAAGATTTGTCAGTTTATTAAACTTCTTCTGACATGGCAAACACTGCAAACGCCGTATGTTGATCATGCTTTGCATTCGATTCTCCATTACTGGAGAAAACTGGTCCTCCTTCTTGGTGATGGCAGCAGGAACAGATTCATTCCCTTTCTCATCCAGTGAGTTCCCCCTCTCACCCTGCAGCTCATTAACTTCCGCCACAGCAGCAGAGCCTGCAGAGTCCTGTCCTACTCCTCTGTCAGTTGCTTGACTCACAGCTGTACTCTGTTCATCAATAAACGTCATGAAATTTGTTGTATTCTTCCTGTCAGTAACACCTGTATTCTCTTCACTTTGGTTACTGTTACTATCCAAATCAGTATCTTGCAATGAATGTGTGGAAGACTCATCATCTTTTACGTTCCTCACTGCTGGAACAAGATCAATAAGAGTCGCATCTATGGTTTGTTCCTCCTTTTTTATGGTCTCTTTTTCAATAGTTTCTGTAAAGCTACACACACTTATTCCATTGAGCTTACCATATGACAGGTGAGGACCCTTCTCAGAGAAACATGTGTCAGGTTCTGTTGGCTGATACAACCCCCCATGATCTTCACAGTCTTCATTAGAAATATTACTGACTTCATCATGGTCATTTCCTTCTCCTGTATCATCATAAGACAAGGCATTTTCATTTGTTTCTGAATTATAGTCCTGCTGTTGAGATGAGGGGCCCCCTACTCCCAAAACAGAACTCATGGTTCCAGCCCCTGTCCCTGTCTTACAATAGTCCCTCCTGATCTGAATTTCAATTCTTTTCTCAGGAATATCTTTCTTTATACTGTCAGACCAACTGCCACTGCAGTGCCGAGTTCGGTGGTATGAAGCACTGGGAGCTGTGGCAAGCAGCTGGTTTGAAACGTCAAGAGACACAGGAGAAGGAGAAGGGGTTGTTACACTTTTTGTGCCACTTGTAGTTGACTGCATACTTTCTGACAGTACTGATAAAAGCGTCAACCTACTTGTGTTGCTTTCAACACATGTACTGTCGTTCTTGGTATTGTCTGTATGTGGAAGATGCTGCCGATCTGTTGACACTGGCAACACTTTTGTGCTGGTAATCCGGCTGCTAGTGGTGGTTGATGTGGAGGCAGATGGGCGACATGCTTTGATGTTGTTCTGTACAGCAATTCGTTTCTGGCAAATCTGAGAATGTGAATTGAGTGCTGCACGCCTCTCAAACCGACGCCCACACCCTCCACACATTTGCAATTCAAGATCATCCTCAAAATTATTCATCCAAGCCTACAAAAAACCAAATGATGGGTATGTTACTTTTAGATACAAATTTTTAAGACTATTTCCTCAGGTATGACTTCTTGAGCATTGTGTGAAAATATATAATGTGTAACTTTAGCTTTTGGGGTTTAGCCATATGTGATGAGTTCACTCGGATGGTAATTACATGGTATGCCAACAGAGTTAAACAGCTTCAACACGATATCACTAGAAAACAAAAGCCAAAGTTATACATTAAATACAGGTTGCAAAAATCTAACAACAAGAATAATCCAATAACTGCCTGGTGTGAATGACAAGAAGGACAAAGAAATCTGCATAGCATGTTATGATGACTGCTTCAGATTTTATTTTGGATATTTCTGCAACATTCTGATAATGAACCTGCACATTCAGCACATATCCCTGCAACATTCTTGATTATGAACCTGCACATTCAGTACATATCCCTGCAACATTCTAATAAGGAATCACACATCCAGTACATATCTCTGCAACATTCTAATAATGAACCACACATCCAATATATATTCCTGCTTTATGAACCTAATCTTCCTTATTCTCTGCTACATTTCTTACCTTCATCATTTTTTCCTACACTCCTGTCATCTCTCAATTCACTACACTCATGATCACACACTTCCATTGTTACAACAGTTAAAGTTAACCATCCTCAAGGGAAAATAAGGAAATTAGTCACAGAATGAAACTGAAAAACATACAATGGCCACATGCCATTGTCGCGTTGTTTTGAAGTGTCTACAAAATGATCTTAAAATCAGCTGAATATTTTTCACAAATTTGTGTCCATACACTACTGCAGTTCCAACAGTGAATCAAACCAGTACTAACTACACCTCTAAAATGTGCATCAACTTCCTTCTTGCTTTTGCTGATGGCAAGGCACAACTGTAGGATTATGGCATGACCTCCAGAGGTGTGATATTCAGGACATAGTTTCACTGAAACTGACCAGTTGCATCCGAAGTTATTAGGGATGCTTAAACACAGATATATTAAAGACAGCACAATAAGGTTGGTGCAAGAACTGATATTTTCAAGGCAATGATGCTGAGGATTCAGTCTTCTGTGTTGTTTCACTGGGTAGCAAGGTCACTAATTCCCAATGTTTCAGTGGAATGTACAGTCTTCATGGGTCAAGGAGCCCTAGAAAAATTCTTCTAGGGCTCGTTGACCATCCCTTCTACTGCATCAATTTCATTTTTGGTTTACACGATACAGACCTGAGTCTCCTGGTGCAGTCTTTGTTGTTCCTTGCGTGCTTTATCAGCTTCACTCTGTACAGCAATACCAGCTGATTTTACATTTGAATTTTGACTTTCATAATCAGAAACTTCCTTCCTAAAGGCTTTATTCACAATCTGTGAACGCAGCTTTCGCACCTGGATGGTAGTCTTCCGATGCACTGTTAACATTAAATAGCATTTATTTATGATTTTCAAAATTTGGTATCAAGTGAGAGTTATGTTTATTTCTGCAACTACTATGTTCACTAAGCATCTTCTGGTTCAAAAGTTATGAGTCTCTGCATAATGAATAGCTATCCACAAATCAAAAGTTTCACATTTTAATTCACTGTGCCAGACATTGAGGCGAGGGCTTGAAATGCCTTATTTCGGCCTTCTTCTTCAGTTAAATACCACCACACACCTACAACTTGAGGTAAAGTTTTAGCTTTCACTGGAAATTTTATTAATCTCCCACACTTTAATACAACACGCACAAAGTTTTATCTAGGATTTCAGGTGAGAGAACAGTCCCATCATGTTATGCTCTGTTTCAAATTAGGTTCACACAGTTACGCGAAATCCTATTAAAGGGACATCCAGCTCATGGACGGATATGAAACCTTTGGCATTTTATGATACACATCATGTAAAAATACCCCATCATTAACCTTGTAGCTGATATTTAAACACATTACAATGATATTCCTGTTAATAATATTTGATTTAAGGGGTCCAGCATCTTAAATTCTTTAAATTCTAGGATCCTAGTCTAAAGTGTTAAACTCACTCCATAGTTTAATGTTAGAATATATCTGATCACAAATTATATCTAAAATGGGATTTTAATAGTCATTTTAACAGTGAGTAAAAAAATTACAATTTGCAATGATGCTGATACATAAAAAGGCCCCATATACTGACTTGTTTAGGACAGGCAAATTATTCATCTATGATGGTTAGCATTTTGTGCAGAGCTATTTATACACATTTTAGAGTGAAAGAAAATTGATGCTGGGCATCTGGGTCTTTTGTCCCTAAAATCAAGATTAGTCTAACGTACTAGACTAACCTACAAAGTATTAAAAATTATGAGTGCATTATGATGATGATGATGATGATGATAAGGATGATGACAACGATGATGATGATAAACACACAGAAAGTTACAAGTAACAAGGACTTACCTTTGTATAGATGTCTGTACACACTCCACGTATTACAAAACGTGTTTTTACAGCAGGGACACGGATAACACATTCGGAATGTCACATGAAGGGACTTCATATGATGATTTAGTGTCTTCCGAGTTGAAAATCTAGTACTGCCTGCAAACAAATTTCAATACAATGAAAAAAAAGGCTCATGATTTCAAGGTGATATTATAAAAAGGATTTTGAGGCCAGTACAGACATTAAATTATCTAATCCATAGAGATGATCTGCAGGAGAAGAAAGGAAAACAGCAATTAAAATTTTCAAAACAGATTAACCCTTTAAAAACGAAGCGCATCTGTTTTATATAAGGACTCAGTGCGTACCGCGCTGTGAACACTCTCCACTTCGGTTATAAAAACCAGTCTCTTAATGTTTTATAAGGCAAAAGTTGCTGTTTGTTCTGAGATCCGTACAAAACACATAAAGGCAATGTGCACACCACATAGAATTTTTTAATGTTAAACCGGGTGGTACGTAAAGTTACTGCTAGGCTTTAAAAGGTTAATTTCCAGACTGTCAGAGAATTGTGCAAAGACTTACATATACTGCAAACATGATTCTCCTTGGAAGAGCCTGTTTTATTATTCGGTGCACTGTCTTTTTTCCTGACTACTGCACCATTTCCACCAGTGTTTTTTATGCTAGCAAGGGTTGTGCCTTCAATATTCAACACTTCTATCTGTCCATCTGGACCCAGGATTGCTTCATTTGAAGACATCATGTTATGAAGCTCCACTACCTGTAAGGAATAAATTTGTAATGTTACTCACACCCAGTTCGTCTATATATATGTAGTTCATTAACTGTCATAAGAGGGTGTGACATTTGTATACAGACACTACCTGACTTAGGCAACTATAAGTTACGCAATTTAAAAAAGTAAAAACTTGGAAATAATAACATTTTTGAAATGCACACCAAATTTTT
Organism: Coptotermes formosanus; assembly: GCA_013340265.1. NCBI lineage: Eukaryota > Metazoa > Arthropoda > Insecta > Blattodea > Rhinotermitidae > Coptotermes > Coptotermes formosanus. The sequence continues at coordinate 1,064,398 of BLKM01000328.1, read as the reverse complement.
TCTTGTGGGAATGAAAGTGGAATGAGATGAAGGTGGGAGAAGAATTCTGCTGGGCAATAACACAGGAGGTGGGGCAGTCATGTTGCAACCAATCACATTCCACTGTCAGACTTTGGATTTCAACTGCACTCCCATGTACATACATATATAATCGACTATACACTTATTCAGTTCTGACTTGTGGCTGACCTTCTGGAACATAACTATTGCGTGAGTTGGGGAGTGTCAATATTACCTCAACAAAGATGTCTAAAACAAGAAGAAAAATGTGCAAATGAACAAATTAAAGATAAAGGATTATGAACTAAGATACACATAAATATGCAGGTTGTTTAAGGAACAGCCCTTACCTGGGCCTTCATGAGATCAGTGTTATCCATTTGTACTGGAGAACTGGATGGAAGAACTGTTTGAAACACCCCAAACTTTGTATTTTCAGTACCTTCTAGACATATTACATGTTCTTTACAGGTGTCTCTTTGCGCTGCAACCTCTTCGCTTACACTTTCATAGAACTTTGATGCCGAAATATGGCCAACTGTTTCTGCAACACTCTTAATTTCTCTCTTCTGAGATAATCTCTCAATTATATGGCTCAGATCTCTTTTAGGTTTAGAATACGTAGCAATGCGAGGAACTGATGTTTCTATGTGAAGTGCTGATCGATCATCAGTGTCATCAGCTGATGGATCATGGGTTGCATCACTTGTCACCCAAGTCTCTGTTGGACCAGGTGGAGCTGGCTCTTGTTGAATAACCACTGTGCTGTCTTCTACCTGCAGTGGTATATGTGACAATCATGTGATATGAAAAATGGCAACTTAAATTTTCGACATCACTGACCATAGACAGAGCAGTTTCCTGTATAAAATAGGTCCTCACAATGGTGAATATTAACCTTTACAGGACCTGTGTTCGCATATGTGAATGCATGTAAAAAAAAAACCTAGAAATTCATTTTATATATTTAGGCAAGAAGGAAATTTAATTAATTTTTAAGACATACTACATGATATCTCTTTTTATTTTCCACAAAATGCCATTTATTTTGTAATTTTATCTTTTTCAGTTCAAAAAATACTCACATTTTTCATGAACCATGCACTACAATTTAAACACCAACCCAGCTGTTCAAGGGTTAAGATTACATCTGGGATGTGATGCTGTACAGCCTGGTACATCGCTACCAATGTTTCAGAGAGATGTGCTGCTTCATCTACCAGAATACACAGCATCACATCTAAGAACTTTCACACTATAATGAAATATCATGACTGGGAAACAGAACACAGTTTATGTGCCCATGGATATGCATTACCAGGCTGTGTGTGTGCGCGTGCGTGCGTGCGTACGCACAACTGCTCACATACACAGCCTTATAATACATGATTTGTTGTAGCAGAGTAGAGGTGTAAGTGTACACACCCCAAATCTTGGTACTAGGTGGAGGTGAGGGGTCAGCTTCATGCCCTGATCACTTAAACTCTGGTATCCACTGTACTGCATAGCCAATCTGGCATGATGAATAGAAAAATCTGTTCCCTTGATCAGGATCAAGCCCCACTCATCCAGCCCTTAATCAACATGGAAGTTTCTTACGGTGAGGATTCGTCAACACCTTGCCCAACCCCCAAGCTAAACGATCACCCCTTGCTGGCTGTCCATGCATTAAATATTGTTACTGCTATCCTCCATGTATGCAGACCATATCCTCTGTGCACAACCATGCCGTGCCGCAGTGACAGAGGCGGATGCACTTGTCATGGACTATTACTACATTCAGTAGCATCATTCAACCAAGAAAGGGGATAATTACCAAGTGATGTGCAGGCAAAACATGTTTGACATCACTGAACTGTTCCCTGCAGTAGACACGTTTATGGGAAAGGAAGTTTGCCAAGCTTCTAAACAGGTTCCGGCACACTTTGCATTCATAAACCAGGTCACACTCATACGCCAGCAACTGACGAACCTGAAATACAAACAATATGATGGAACAAAAATCATCAAACTCCACTTCATCTGGGTGGGGAAGCCAAGGTGTCATAGTTGGTATGATGACTGGGCTCTAAGCTGGAATCTTGGTAGGGCCAAGAGATTTTTCTCTTCGTCAAAATGTCCAGACCAGCTCTGAGGCGCACCCAGCCTCCTAGTCAATGACTGCCAGGGTTATTTCCAGGGGTAAATCACTCACTTCTGTCTAGTGCAGAGGTTAAGAATGAGTGGAGCTATACCTCTACTCCCTACTGCCACCATGGTGTGGACGTGGAAAACTTTGGCGCGGCGGCCCCCGGGGACCCAAGTGGGTGTCCAATTCAATACGAACTTAATCCAGTACAAGAATTTTGGAGCAGAACTCATAAGTCTACTTTCCCTGTTGCAAAGGTATCTAGTTCTGTATGTTCATTAGAATGAGTACTGTTGTTTCATTTTATTTTTTTGAAGAATGCAGTACTTGTACTTATGGACAAATTCTGTATATGTTTCATTTATTTGATATAATCTCAACATTTTCATCATCTCTACACTTGTAAATGCTGACTTCCAGAGAGTATGTCATTCATGTGTAGGCATGTTTAAGGTCAATCTCAGTACCAAATTCCACAAGCCCAGCTCAAATTATCCATTAGTTATCCCCGTCATACTGAATCAAGCTGCCATCTTATTTTACGCTGTACTAAATTATTACCTTAACACACAGTGCATGTTTTCTCAAGGTCTATTACAGCAGATGGCATAAATCTGTGAGCTTGACCTTCACTGCATCCCATTTTAGATAAGGCAGATATTGCTGTATCTGAAAACACTGGGCAAGGCACACTACTGTTTACTTCCATGAGTTAAGCAGACCTTTTGACTTGTACTTGCAGGTCCGGTAGTAACTGTCCGTTATCTCTCCTCACACCCTTCTGCATGCCTGTCGCCAATCAACGATCGCCAAACTTGCAGATTCATGCTAGCCACTGCCCTATACATCACTTCAGGACTGTAAATGTAAGTGGTGTTTGTGTTTCTCCCTCTTCACATATCTGTGCATCTGTGATGTTGTTATTACTAACTGTAGGATGTTAGAAAACATGGCACTGTAGTATTCACCAATAGCAGGGTTCATACAAATGTCTGTGAAAATCAGTCAGTTTGTTCAAATGCTGAAATTGAGACACAGACAGCATGCTTGTTGCAAGAATATAGTTTTGTGTATTTCAATCTGTATGTCTTTAGATGGGAAGAACAAAAGATTCTGGACTAAATCGTAGCAAGCATTCCCAGAGTTTATTCCACTCCTGATATCTTCATCTTAGTGGTTCCTGAATATTTGAACTTGCCACATTTTCAAAGGATTTATTAGCTGTCTGTACGTTATGATTCTGTCCTGCATTCTGTTCACAGAAGATGAACAAATACTTAGTGTTCTCAGCACTAGCTACTAGACCAACATCCTTAATGGTAAAGTTGTCCCTGTCTACATCATAAAGGTACAAAGGCAGAGCAGAGGTATAGCTCCACACATTCTTAACTTCAGCATTAGATGGAAGGGGGTGGTCAACTTCATGCCTCAGCCACTTTACCCCCAGGAAAGAACCCCAGTACCCACTGAATAGGAGGCTGGGTGGGGCCCACAGCCAGTATGGATGGTTTTTGGAGGAAAGAAAATCTCTTGTCCATGCCAGGATTTGAAACCGGAATATCTAGCCTGTAGCTAGAGTCTATACAGACTACAATTCCCCAGTTCCTGGCTCCCATGTTGTTTAATTTAAAATGTGACAACAGACAGTTACTGACAAATGATATGTGGCTTCATTGCTGAACACAACTGTGCACAGGAAATCATCAGTGATAAAAATTCTGTCATCTTGTCACAAAAGTTAACATGCTTAACACTATTGGCTGGTTTAAATAACCTCGAAAATCTGAAATTTGTAGCACTTCCACCACAAACGTTTTCAGACAGTTTCACAAACTTTTAGTTAAGGAATGGCAAGTTCCCAGTTAGCATGTCTTGTTGACTTCTACAGAACGCACACGAATGCCTGTTGTACTTAATTTGAATGTTTACAACAATCTGCCACTGGATCCATGCCTACATCCCCAACTTTCCTAAGATCCAACATAAGACTGGCAAGTGGAACCATAATCTTCCTAGAGCAGAGAAGTACTGCTGTCCCTAAAACAGTCACTGCAAACAGAAGTGAACTGCATATGCATCTTTCAGAATGGTGAAATGTAGCAGAAAAAATTCAAACATTTTACTGCTCAACCATTGACACAAAGAGGGTGTTCTGCATGAAGTAAGTTTTACTAGACTAGGTCATGTGAACAAGATACATGAATCAACCGCTCCACACCTAGTACTGAGATGTTGTGCCATCCCCTCTGGCAGATATCCCAATATTCCCTTCTAAGTCATCCAGCCATTCTGCTGACAGGGATGTTTATAGCGACAACTGTGTGAAACCTTCACTAATGTCAAATGCTCTGACACAGTTGGCACACAGCAGAGTAGGATGGAGGGGAATACAACAGGAGTCAGAAAGGGAGGAGGCTTGAGCACCGTCATCCCCGGCATCCATAACACTTCTGTCTGTAGCTCTGGTATAGAATCGTATATTATGGTGTACAACATGATGAACAATATTCATATGCCATATGCATACCACAGCCCTACACCTGCTTTGCAACGTGCATGCATGCACACACACATTATTTAACACCTAGTGATATTTGGTCTCCAATAAAAACTAGAGTTCAACTCCAATTTTGAGCATAGTTTCCTTTTGCAGCTATCCTTGCCTGTGAAGTTTGTTTTTAAAGATACAACTCCACTGTTGATAATTCACATTAACAGCAGATTACAGTAAACAGCAAAGTAAAGCTGTCTGTCTGCATGGTGTGAAGGCATATGAGGGAAAGGAGGTATACCCCCACCCATTCTGAACCTTGGCACCAGATAAGAATTGTCAGCTTCATTCCCCAGTTGCTTTACCCTAGGGAAAATACACTGTTGTCTTGTTAAATACACACAACACCAATAAGTGTATCAAATCAAAGTCAAATGTCTTTAGAAGATCTACATTTTACGTCATGTACAAATATTGTATATGTCCCCGCCTTAGACATTCATTTTACATACTCTGTGTAATAAATGCATAATAAACAATATTATGACATTAAAACTACCACTAGTAGCTAAACAGCTTTGTTTTCAAACATGTGTATGTCGAAGGGTCAAATTATAGCACGTCACAAAGCGGCTTTACAATACGAAGCTAAGTGAAGATACACAGTTTAAATTTTTGTTTACATATTTTAAGTACCATGCCCCTTCACCACATAGAAGCAACACTGCCCATGAACAGAGCACAATTACTGTAATAATACTGGAATGTTTCACTCTCTACTAAATGTGTACTCATGAAAATCTTTGATTTTGCAAAAGAAAAACAAGGTTGGTGATGCAAAACGAATGTTAGCAACGCATTAACCTTGATCATACTAAGAGACTATAATCTGGTCTTTCAACTGCTGTGCTGTCCAGGCTAGTGAGCCACATGCAGCAGGAAATGTAGCAAAATAGTTGTAACACACCTGTATTGTGAGATGTTTTCTGTTTCCACTAGTGAAGTGATGGCCACTTTTATTTGTTTCACCTGTCAATTTTCCCTACTGTGACAGATTAGAGCGTCACCAACACCAGAACTGTTGTATGTTCTGTTCTTGTACACCCTTATCTGTCTGTTCCATTGGTCAGCCCTATTTATATGCCTTACCTTCAGTCCCTTCAACCTCCTCAGATTCTGGGTCAAATATAAGGTCCAAAATAGGGTATTCATCATGTCTTGTCTATTGGAATTGTCTTAGGTTTATAAAGTGTGTGGACACTTGTAATTGTACCATCACCTACATGTTTGATAGCATTAAGGGGAAGATTTCTTTCATTGCACAGTGTAGCTAGCTAGCTAGCTAACTGACTGACTGACTATAACCAACCAACCAACCAACCAACCAACCAACCAACCAATTCACTAACTAACTAAACTACATGGAGCAGAGTCCTTCTTGAGAAGCTAACACGTCCCCAGTTAGTCAAGAAATTCACCACATTTTGTGGAATCCACAGTCACAAAGGCCCACCACCTGCCCCTGTCCTGAGCCAATTAATGCCCTCATCCCACTTCTAGAAGATTCCTTTTCATATTATCTTCCCGTCTACGTCTTGGACTTCCAACTGGTCTCCTTCTCTCAGTTTTCCTCATCAAAAACCTGTATACACCTCTCCTGTCTCCCATATGTGCTACATGCCCTATCCATCTTATTCTTTTTGATTTGACTACCCAAGTAATATTTGGTGAGGAGTACAGGTCATAAAGCTCCTCATTATGTAGTTTTCTCCACTACTCTCTTATCTCATCCCTCAATGTGCAAGATCAAGTTTCACACCCACATGAAACTATGCCAAAGGACCAGTCCAAGTCTAAGGCCTTGTTAAATGTTTTATAACATGGTGTAGCTACCTTCAGAAAAATAACAAAGGCCTCTTTATAAATGCACAAGCTGGAGGCAGGAAGTTTGAGGCCATAAATTGTAAAATTGACCATACTTACCTGCAGTGTACATATACAGTTCTGGCACCTACAAACACCGACATGTTTAATTTCATTTATAAAGACTGATATATAATGAATATTCACAAATTCATGTAAAAATGAACAGATCTTTCCTAAAAACCTCCAGCATTTATTTGGAACTTGAACAGTCATCAGCTCTATTAGCTTATACAGTAAAATGCCTTTAATCTGGCTACTAATAATCTGGAAATCCTGATAGTCTGACACTTGAGGAATACAGTCTGAATACTAGATACATATGATCTGTGACTGGAAGTTTCGCCATCGATAGCTGATTCCATGACTTTGTCTTGTGTTATCTTGAATTTACTGAGCCCATCAAGCTATTATAATGCTTCAAAAGATCCAAAGATAGGTAAACAAGACAATGCTGGCAAGAGGAAACATTTAACATAGTGATTCCTCAGAAACTTGAAATAATTAGAAGGCTTGAAAGTGGTGAAAGCCAAAGTGTGGTTATGTTTTTATACAACACTGGATTGTCAACTACAGTATTTAGGATATAAAGAAACAGGACAACCAATTAAGATTTACAACTGTTTGTGGCATCAAGTGAAAATGTGAAGGGCCCTCTCAAGTGACAGACATTGAACCTACTTAAATTAGTGCAAGTGGACAAGGTATTGTGTACGTGGTTTAGAGCAGTGCATTCTAAAGGGAACCCTGTCACTGGGCCTATGATAATTGGAAAAGCTAAGTCTTTTTATCGTGGAAATGAATATAAGTGACAAGTGCACATTCTCTGCAAGTGGGCAGCAAAATTTACATACTGTCCCATAATCCAGAATATTTGATAATCTGGCACCTGTCCAATTCTGTAGGTGCCAGATTAAAGGAATTCTGCTGTATTCCAAGTCGTAGTAGGGCTGTATACTACACTAACTAGGGACTAGCACAAGGTATTACACTGTTTGCAACAGATACACACATTTCAACAGAGAAGAGGCCAATTGTGATGCCTCAAAAGTCTCAATTTGAGAAGCTGTATAAATTTAACAGTTTAATACAGTCAAACTCGGTTACAGCGTCATGAAATGGACTGAATATTTTGAGTTGCTGTAAACAAGTGTCGTTGTAACTGAGGAGTATAATGTTATGGTTAATAGTGAGGAATTAATTGGTATCACACAATATCTGACTCTATAGACGAGGTGTCGCAGTAACTGATGTTGTTACAACTGGGTTTGGCTGTATATGTACACATTACTGAACTGAAGCTGATTCTCACAAATGTAACCTAAAAATACAGAAATATGACAGCTTTTATGCTGAGGGACGATACAACGAACATCCCATATAATGAAATTTTTTATCATTAGCTTTTGTAGCCACGCTCTCCCTCCTCCCCCCAACACAATAAAAGTAATACCAAGAAGTATCTGAAATAAGTGACTCAAAATGTAATTTCAACTTTTGGAATTATGAAATAATTAAAAATCTAAATTTCATATACATCATGATGCAGAATGTGATAATTACAGACTATCAGTCACGCTAGTTCATTCCGTTCAACTTAACTTGATTAACAACCGCATTCGGTGTCTCTGCAGTAAACGTTACAAATACAGGACATGAAGTCTTGAGTTACAGTTCATCACTGCACTTCACTGCACTTTCTGAAAATTATGGTCTTCTATGCAAGTTCATAATTGCATCATACAGGATGCTTATTTTATCTGACAGTGACTGTCACTTCCTGCTGCAACTGTTCCATGCATTTGGTCAATCGGCTAAGTGGGCTATGTTAATGTGGTAAAGAAACTGGCAGGTGACAGAAAATGATAACTGTCAGATAAAACAATACCTTATGCTAGATTATTCACAGTTTTTGGCATATTGTTCTCCTTCCCATCTGAATTTATCAGCATAACTAAACAAACAAACTAATAATCAATGAAATGGAATGGTCTTACTGTTTTCCAATATATTTTATCTACTCTAGGAAACAGCAGATGTTTGGAGTGAAGCTTCGTATATGTTTTACCACTTTTTATAGATTACTATTCACAAATTATGTATAAATAACATACATACCTCTGTAGTGCCGGTCTGATACACTTTTACAACTTGACTAACACCTGACACACTGATGTCTATTGGTTTTCTCAACATGGAAAAGTCAGTGTGAGGTTCTCCATTGGCCTCACTTTCAATTTGAGACTCCTGAGATTGAAATTTCCCACCATTAGCTTTAGTCACATTGTGCTTGCTTCCTTTTGCTGATTTTGAATTTGACTTTGAACCCATTGTACCTGTAAGAGTGTAATATGAAGTTAACACATGTGCTTAATGTTACAATTAAAAACAGTGATACACATAATTATAATTCCTCATAAATACTTATATGTAACTATATATGAACTGAATATGTACGATGAATCAACTTATTTGTATTTGTAGTGATATTCATTAAAAAAAATGTCTTGGACTACTGCATACTACAAAAACATACTCTACCTTCTTAATGTTGTCTAGGCAGCCTTTATTTATTCAGTAAACAGTGCACTCCAAGTGACAATAATAGTGCATGCTCTGTGGAAAGGATGGTGGAAAAATTATGTGATGCTTCCATTGTGGTCCTCCTGGTTTCAAAACACAGAAGAAACTGAAACATAGCACAGAATAATTTAAGTTAGTAAAAACATTTACATTTTAATACATACTTAACAATACATACAACCACCAATCCCATGCCGTTCGCACTGGGAACATTGCCCTATATACACAATGCTACCTTATACTTGTAGGCTAGCTGGTGTTGAGCCATCTGGATTGGTCTGTTTTATTTTATATTTCAATACACTATTTAATGCTGCTATCCAATGAATAAATAACGTGAAGCAAAACGTAGATGATTATAAATACATCAAATATATATCACTCTATTTATATGGTGTTTACGGACAGCTTCTATAGTAAATTACGCGAAAGTGTGTTCCCTAATAGAAGGTCACCTCCCAACCAAGCTGATCTCTCCTCGCTTTTTTGCGTATTTCGCATGTCTTTTGTTAATGAACTCGACTCGATTGCGTAACTATAGTAAGTGACGTACCCTTCTTATTTGGTAAATATGTGCTCCGTCCAATATTTTTTGCATATGTGACACTATATTTTGGTGGATCCCTCCTTTGTCACACAGCGCACTCCTCCATTTTTGCTGAATAAAACGAGTCCGTCTCTCACAATCTATAGTTTCCTGAAACGTCTTTCAGATGGCGTGCGTGGTGATGTGTTTTGACTGGTCGTGCGGCAGATGGTAAACTTGTTGAAATGGCATGTACATTTATTTAAAAGCATTTGAAAACTAACGAATTATGTTGTATAAGTTTGTTTGTTGAAGCATTGTTTACTTGATCGAATAAAGTTTTATGAAGGTGATAATGCACTGTCAACGCATTTTCCAAGCATTTAAGGTAGGGAACACATTTGCTTATTTCACTAGCCATATTTTTCCTAGAGGCCAGTGTATAATTCTAAAAATAGCCCACATGCCTGCATAAGTACACCAAATTGCAAGCAGAAGGACTGGTTATTTGCATGTATTACTGAATGCCACGTGAAGTTCTTGTGTGCGATCGTACGTAGCAGTGGAGCGGATTAAACCACGGTTCGGGGTGAAACTTAGTGTAGGCCTATTATAATTTTCTTATGTGCTTGGTGTTATATGTTTGTCAGCAGTGTAAATAAATACATGGGCGGGGCCTGTATAAGCATAAAATCATTTTTGATATTGTTAATCTAAACAAAATGAATTTTATTACGAATTCTGCAGCCTTTCAGTGTAGTTTTAGTGAGTATTCAGCTAATCTCGTCCGAAACGTCGGTGACTACCAATCGACACGGTGTTATCCCGAACACCTGAAATTTTCACCAACAGCACTATGGGAACCTCAAAACTAAAATTGTATTTCAATACTTTTATTAGCATCACTCTTTCCTTACACAAGTAAAAAAATGTCGAAAGGTACGCATTAGTTTTTCATATCCCCTGAATTCCTGTTTGGTTGTGTATCACTGGCCAAATATAGAGCTGGTCGACCTACACTAAATCTTGTTGAGCTGTTTTTATTTTAGTTCAATACATTTTGTTTTGGAGACTAAATTTTGAAAGGCTGTAATTCACTTCTACATCCTTTGAATTTGTTGACAGGTTTTAATGAAAGTTAATACATGACACTTCTTTTGTAATACCTACAAGTATAGTTGTGTATCTAGTCAGGAAATTTCTTGCCTTGTGTCGTGCCATAGAAAGGTTCTTGCCATGGTCAAAAGAGCTCACCACTGTCCCTGATTCTGAGCCAGGCGAATCCAGTTGATATTTTCACACACTGTTGCTTTAAGGACATCCTCCCATGTATGCCAAAATCTCCATTTCACATTTTTGCTTCAGGTTCTGCAAGTGCAATTTTGTATGTATTTATAATCTTTCCGCTGCATTTAGAGGACATGTTCACCCAGTCTTTGCTTTGGTTATCTTAATATCATTTGATGGAAGGTGCAAATTATGAAGCTACTCAATCTGCAGTTTGCCACTGTTACTTCTCTCCCTGAAGCTTTAAGCCATAAGGTCCATTTTGCTGAGAGGTTTAACTTTATTTTTGGATATATCTTACGTGTTATTCATTTGAGGGAAAATGTCTTGAATGAAAGTCATGCGTAATAAAGATCATCCTGTAGAATGCCAATGCAAACACAGAGAGGGGGCAGAGATACAGCTCTTTCAGTTCTGAACCTTCATGCTTAAAGGCAGTGGGTGTTCAATGCCATGCCCCAGTCACTTCACCCCTGGCAAAGAGACCCATTTTCTTTTTTATTGGAGAAGGACCCCGCAGCAGATGCTACAGACCAACCACTGCCTTAAGGTTTCTTTTGCAACCCTATGATGAAGATGAAGATAAAGATGATTATTTTTTTTCCTTTTCCAAACAGTGGAGCACTGGTTGAATGAAACTGACAGGGGAAAACCAAAGGAGTACTGGGGGAAAAAATCTGTCTCACTGCCACTTTGTCCACCACAAATCCCACATGAACTGACTGGGGATTGAACCTGGGCTTCCGCAGTGGGAGGCCGGCGGCTAACCGCCTGAGCCATGGCACGGCCACGAGAGATCCATTACCCTTTGTACAAGAGGGTGGGTGGGCTTGGTGGCTGGTCTGGATGGATACAGATAATCATGCTCCCCACCAGGGTTGAAACCCTGGGCTGTCCAGCCCATAGCAAGTCACTACACTGATTGTGCCATACTGGCCACCTAGTCATACGTTATAATTAGTATCCTTAAAATGTGTTATTATGGAGGGATATCCATAAGTTTCCTGCCTCATTGCTAGAACTGAGAATGGCAGGTACTACAGCTTTTTGCCCCTGTGTGCCATATTATCACTGTCTTCTGAACAGGGCTGTGGAATTGGAGTCAGAGTTGGTGAAAATGTACCGACCCCAACCTCAATATAAAATCTTAAATATATACTAGCCACAATAACCATTAGACTTATACTTAAACATAGGTTATAAGTCTAAAAAGTAGCCTGATGATTCACACAGTGGTGATGAAATGTCTTATGATATCATTTACCATTGTAGTAGGTTTACCATCATTAATACATACTGAGCTTTTATGAAGGAGTCGGAGATTTAAAAATTGAGGAGTTGGAGGTTTTGTGTACTGACTCCACAGCCCTGCTTCTGAGTCAGTGTAGTCAGTTTTGCGGGTATAACCCTCGTGATGCTTGTCAGTGGGTGCTTATTGTTAATGTTAAATGCAATCCACAGTTTTGCAATGGAGGAACAATGCATTTGTTTTTAAGTTTTGCAGTATATGAAGTTTTGATTTTATGGATACGTGTGTGGTTTTGGTTAATTGTGTAAATATGCTTATGTAGTTTGTTAAGGATAGCATATTTGCATTTTTTTGAAAACATTGGAGGACCACTTCTGGATGCACATGTTTTCCATTTCCTGCCCCATTCAAGAGTGTTGTACAAGGAAAACAGTATTTTAATTCTTACAACGTGCAGTAGAGGGAAGCTACTTTATGATAAAGGGACCAAAGTGTCGACTAATATTATCATTTTGTGAACTGTGCTTAGAAAGTTTAGGTTTTATACTAGGCAATTAAATTATAGCTGGTGCTGATTAGGTGATGTATTCTTCATTGCAGTTTTCAAGATTTGCTCTGTCAAGGATATGTATGAAGTCACTGTTATGGCCTGTTGTTGCAAGTGATCAGTTTTGGCATATTCGTTGCCTTCATGCACATGCCATGAGGATGAAAAATGCTCTTACTGTACCTGTGCAGCCGGAAGTGGGATATTTAAAACGCATGTTGAAACGGTATGGATGGCTGGATTATCCGAGATGGGTGAGAAGTACTTTAGTTTTCTGTCACGTAAATTATAACATTTATGTTGTGTTTATGATTGCCATCGGCAGCTGAGACTGTATCAAGTCAAGTTGTCAAATGATAAACACGTGTTATGATTTGGTGATTTGTTGAAGATATCCAGCCTATATCTTCAACAAAATCACCATATCATTATCGACTCAAGACAGCAAGATGTATTACAAGATTTTTGGGATCAATACCACACCATATTTCAATGTTTTATGTAATGATATAATGTGTACCTCTGTGATGATGGTGAATACACCGAGACATGTCGGAGGAGTAGAATAGACTGCTATAAATTATATAATATAATTTGTACATTTGGTTGGTTTTGAATTATAAATTATTGTTAATGCACAGAGATGAATAATATAAAATTTACAACTGAATGTTGTTTGTTGTTACATTGTTAATCAGTTTTAACAGATAAGTTGTTAATAATGTGTAAGTTACATATTTTGTGGTGGTTTTTGTTACAGAAATTGAAAGCATCTGCCTATATTTTGTATGAGAATGTAGCCGATAAGGTTGCATACATGAAGTTCTTTGAAGGTAGGTGTCAAGCACTTGCACAGAGAATGTGACATTATTTGTGACCATCAGAGACCTGAAATACTTTAAGTTCGGAAAATTATTAAGGAGTAAATGGTTTAGTAGCAGTAGCTTTCCTGCTTTGTTTAGGATTCTAAATTGTATTTGCATCATTTCTGGGGCCTGCTTTCTTTTGTTGGATGTCTACTTCCTTAAGGGTTGTATATGAAAACAGATTTCAGGAATGTTACGTTGACCATCAGGGTTATGGATTCCTGACATTTGGATGGAACATACATCCTGCATCGTTAACCGTCTGGCACTGGAATTAAATTCATGCTGCAATCTGAAAAATACCATTTGTAAATTCAATGATTTAATTTTGCTGTATAAACTCATTAAAAAAGAAAGAAAAGGGGGAGAAACCCCAACAAGGCCATAGAAGAATTACCATAATTGGCCTTTTCATATGCTTGATCTTTCACGAACTGAACTCAGCACCCTGCAATGCAGCATATGTATTGTTCAGTACCAAAGGTTAAGTGTTAGTTAAGGGGCGCTAGGACTTCGTTTGTTTATTTTAATATCATTGTTTAAAATTGTGCTTATGTTGTGGATGAAGTAGTTGATAGCAGATGCATACCGCATTTGGAATAACAGTTTTATCATTTTCTTACGTTCTTATACATCACATGCTTCAGCATTCAGAAACTTTACTTTTTGTACATGCTGTGTGTATGGGTTTCATGTGCTTTTGGGAATAAACAGCTGTTTTTTCATGACACAACATCAACTTATTAAGTGAGGAACTGGTTGGTCTTTCTAATGTAGATGTATTTTTTAACTAGAAAATGGATTTTCTAATTTTAGAAAAATTTATGCTTTAATGGGTTAATTCAACTGATTCCAGTGTATGCTAGCAAAAACCATTTTTATGTCTAGAATTCCAGATGCCAGATACATTTTATTCATGGTTCTTGGTCACTGAGCTTCATGTATGGATGTTAATGGTGAGAATAATGGCGGAAGGTGAGGAAGGTCGTTTCGTTCGTAATAACATAGTTGAAGCCATGTGGGAAGATGTTATTACACGTGTGAAGAAACTTGAGGTATGTACTGAGAGCATAGTGCATCTTCCTGCCAAGTTACAAAATTTATATACCTGCCCCATAGTGCTGATCAAGTTATTTCAGTTTACAGTCTGCCATTTGAAAAGTTAAAGTAGTGTGCGTTTTATGTATGGTTGTACAGCCTGGAAGTTCATCAGCACATAAAACACAGTCTATAGAATTGTTGCATCAGTTCCAAGCAGCACTGGTAGGATACGATGAAGGATTGCTAAGTGATGACAAGGTGCTTGCTGGGGCTGTTTGGAGAACTTTACTTCAGCAGGACTGCAGTGACCTTGAAAATGTTGAACGCCTTGTGCATTATATTCGTAAGCAGGTAAGAAATTAAGTTCACTAAACAGTATTTTCAAATCAGGTTTAATTACTAGTGTATGTGCTTTATGAGACAGATGCGTTTTATGTGTCATTTACATGTTCAACTGTGTATGGTGTCTTATAAGAACATGATGCCCAGCTATTTGTGACTTTATGTTAGTTGTTCTCTCTATGAATGTACAGTAAAACCCTGTTAAGATGTTTTTGAAAATTCCAAGAAAATTATACTTCTTAAGTGGGAAATATCTTAAAAGGGTAGAACTGAAAAATTCTGTGTTTTAATTTTTTTGTGAACTTATCACATATGTATGCTGAATTTGTATAATTTGCTGCTGTCTTAACACATTCTCACCTGTGTCTGATCATCTAACCATTTTGTCTGTAACCTTTCGTTTACAATTTTATTTACACCTTTAACTATACTGTCACTAACTTTGCATTCACAAGTTCACATTTCATTCCAGATGTTTACTTCGCCTTGAAATATTTGTGAAGCATGGGTTGTCTTGCCTTCCTTCCCACCAAAACTCCTGCAGTATATATCTTCAGATTCCATAGGTTCGCTATTAGGTAGACCGTAAGGGGCGATCAGTAGTTCCAGTCACTTTCACTAACTCTGCAGTGTCTTGAATTTATTTTCGGGAATTGCTGATGTAACTTATCTGCACACA
Source organism: Coptotermes formosanus (assembly GCA_013340265.1). Classification (NCBI taxonomy): domain Eukaryota; kingdom Metazoa; phylum Arthropoda; class Insecta; order Blattodea; family Rhinotermitidae; genus Coptotermes; species Coptotermes formosanus. The sequence goes on along the minus strand of BLKM01000328.1, from coordinate 1,048,736 downwards.
GTCACCACAGATGCTTCACAATCATGCTACATCACAACGCTTTTATATTACTACTGGTAAATTACGTTTAGACAAGTTGTCGCATGGGAGCACCCATGCATCTGGCATCAGACTGCTGCCCCCCAGTGGGGTGGCTTCCACCTCCACAGAACTCCGTGCCAGCAAGGTGGAACCCTGGGGGGCATCGACTAGTGCACCTAAACTTCTTCAAATGTTATTGGCTGCCTGATTTCCCTCCTAGTGATGGCCAGTTGAAACTTCCACATGCCAGCATTGCCAAATACAAGCTCATGTAGGTCACGGAACAGCAAAGATAGGCTTCTGGCTCCCCGATACAGTCTTTCGGTCATAGTAACAGAGACCGAGCAGTGGGGACTGACTGCAGTCTCCACATTGCGGGAGAAATACAACACACCCACGCCATGAGGTTGCGTCATTCTGCTGTGTGAAACATGCGGAAATGACCTTAGAGATTAACCTATATGAATGGACCACGCCATTTGGATGCTGTATTTTGGAAACAGAATGAATGGAAACTCCGGGAAATTACTTGAGATTCTGATATAGAAAATGTATTAAATGGGTAAAAAATCATTTCTTTGTCAAATTTGTTACTTCTTAGGCAAGAAATTTTCTCATGCGGGGACATATTAAAAGGGCAACGTGTAATGTTAATCAAATGGGGGAATTTAGGTGCTCTTTAATCCTGACTTCTTAGGTGGGAAAATGTCTTAACCGGGGACATTGTAAACGAATTGTACTGTATTTTGACTGAATTTTGAATTATTAATGTCTTGGATTATGCACAAGTAAGTATACTTAGCAAGGTGGCACTGTGTCAATGCATCTGATAGATTTTGGAAGTACATTTGGCCGGATGGAGAATTTTGTGTGCATCTAGTTGGAACTTCCGGGGAATGTTATAGAATGTGATATTTGAGGTTCTTACATCAGCATTGCTGAAGGTTTAAGTCTTCTGGGATCTTATACCATGTCAGCTGGTGGACAGCTTGACCCTGAATGTGAAGGTACTATGATCATTGAAACGTCAGTAACTGTTATCAGTTGACAAGGGGTAACATCCTAGAAGACTTGAATGTTCAGTGTTATGCATGTAAGAATCATGTGATAATGTTTCTGCTTGCATGTGACGGGAGTGAATGCTGTGACGTGATATGAAAGGTCTTTTAAGCACTCCTATCAATTGCGAGTTGGTGTCTACAGCTGTAGGCCTTAATCTTTGGTGCCTAATGTCAGGTGTACCTGGTGTGCAATGAGCTGCTTAAAATTCCTAGTGTCAGGTTAGGGTGATGGCATTTAATGGTGTTTCTTATTCAGCTGCCATTTAAATTCTGGTCCCCTGCAGCTCCCACCAAGCATTTAATTTTAGTTCCAAAGGGTTAATGGGCCTAATAAAACTTTTAAGACCAGTATAAAATTTCTTACTGCCTGGCAAGTATGTGATTGTGTGTCAGATATATATGCAGAGTGTTTGTGGCTTAATACCAAAAATGATTCTGAAATAAGCAGTTAAGATGGGGCAGAGAGACGGAGTTCATAGAAAATTATCCTTTTTCTGAATGCCCCATTCACAACTGAAGAGGAAGTGAATGACAAAGGTAACCATGATGGTGGGAGATGGTTGCACCAGGTTCCTTGTTCATGTAGTGGTAATTTCTTTGGGTTCACGATTTCACATTATTCACAAGAAATTATGGTACAATTAAAGTGAGTTGCTTAAAAATCATGTGCTCTGTTAAAAGTATATGGACACTTTCTTTTCTGGAGTAAAGACGTGTGATGACTTGGGTGTTGGTCATTCAGATTTTAAAACTAAAGAGGTGGCTTGATGGGAATGCGAGGGGCCGTTATCATTATGAACATCTTATATCCATAAATCAGCTGGCAAGTTTATGGTCTCTGTGTCGGAAACTGTTTGAGTCTTCTGGCATTGGTGTCCATGGTACAAGAATCTACCGTTGTTGGTGAATCCTACACAATACTAAGAAGGCTATGCATTATGCTTTAAATAGAAATGCTGAGGGAAGTTGATAAGGGGACATCTTTTCCATATAATATTCCTGTGGACAAGCCATGAGAAGTTGGACCACTGTTTAGGACTGGCTGTCAGCAGTTTAACATCCAACTTTTAGAGGGGCCAATATGCAGTCAAACAATTTGTGCAACAGAGGCTGTTGTATGAACATGTTGACAGTGTATGGGGTGGTTGGAGTACTTTAATGTTTGTGGTACAAAATCAGACATGTTTGAAATTTTTCACGCAAACAAGCATGTTGCACAATCATTTGCGGCACATAATGGAATGTTTATGTGGCACAGCACAACACTTACAATCTTTTGTGTAGCTGTCATTGAGAGAAGTTTGTGCTGTGAGTAAAATGTAAACGGCATCAAACAGGGAATTCTGTTGTGATTCTGCTGGAACTATGGAAAGATAAAAGCGAGGTATATAAGGACAGGAACTTGATAAATGCAGGATATTACTTAGTTGTGCAAAAACAAAAGGAAATTTATAAAGTTGCTAACAGAGATATGGTGCAGAAAAAAATTTGCATACTTTATTCACCTTGTCAGAGGGTACTGAGAAAATTTGCTGAAAGCATGAAATCTGGTTGTGGGACTGACCGTGTATGTGTATCTTCTTTATTGTACTGTGACGATATGAACTTCTTGAGGGATCATGAAATCCAGCTCAAGGGAGTGTCTGCTGTGGACGAGATGGATGGAACTTAGGATGAAGAAGACACCGTGGTAAGTCAGAGTCTATAAATCTTATATGTTCATTTAACATACATGATACTTATGACATTACAATTCTCTTTTCATGCCATGGAACACATCCAGTCGTGTTAAAGTAAGGACAGTCTGTGTCTGTTATATCTTTGGCTGACACAGTGGTGTTCTGCTCTTTCAGGGGCTGTAGTGCAATTAATGTGTGATCTTATCTCCAGTCACCATTTATGATTTCCCCAGTATTAACATCTGCAATGTCAAAGCCATATGAGTAATAAGGTTCCACTTTCTTTGCAGAAAATTGTTCAAGTGGCAGCATTTTAAAAGTATGTAGCAGCTTTCTTTGGAAATAGTTGATCTCTCTTTAAGTATTCTGAAGCAAGAGACTAATACCCAAATGTGTTTTCAACTGTGCGATGAGCCCAGGACAATCAGTAGTTATAAATTGCTTCTTCCTTGCTTAATTTTCTGTGGCTAACTGGATTCATTAAGTTATCTATGAGTGGGAAAACATCATCTTTGATTGAAACATACAGCATTTTCATGTCAGTTCTTGGCACACTATTGGATTCTGGAATGCTGAGTTGTTTTTGCTGAAACATAGTATTGGAAAACATCCCTTTGTCAGGAATTCTTCCATTTGCTATGACTCCAACCATTAGGAATTGGTAATTAGCATAGCATTGATAGTTCCCATTAATGCAAGGTTGAATGAATGCTTGTACTTAAAACAATATGAACCTGTCCCTGGCAGTGTATGTATTTCAACATGTTTCCTGTGTACTGCCCCAGTACAATGTGGAAAACTCCACTTCATTTTTAACTCTTTTTCTGCATGCTTCCAATCATTTTTAGTTTGAGGATTCTGCATGGAATTAACATAATGTTCTTGTTACACCTCTAAATTAGTAACTTAACTATTTTAATTAAGTATTTCAAGAAAAATAATTGCGACTGTACGTTTTAGTTGTAAATTTGCGTGTGTGTGTGTGTGTGTAGTGCTACTTAAGGTATGACCTTACATTAAAATTATCACTTACTTCTAGGAAACTACATGCATCTGCAACCATCAACAGTGAGAAATGAAAACATGCTTCAAATAAAGCTGATTATGACAAATAGAATAAGTTCCTAGAAATGGCATGTAAACATCTTCACAATTTGAAGGATGTATTTGAAGTTTTGGCAAGAAGTTGGGCCTTAGATTTTATGAAGGTCAAACCAGAACAACAAATTTATGCCAAAAAAGCTATAAATTATATACTTTTTGAAGGTCAAGAAATTTACAGAGATACTCTGGGACAATCAGTGGACCTCTATCTCATGCTATGCCTGCACCATCACCATAGTCTTGGTAATGTTTCATCCATCTTCCAACATCGCTTTAGTTCAGTGTCGCCCCAGTCTCTCCTAGGAGAACAAGAGTCTATCGAAATGACAGAGGCAGTACAATACACTACAATTTCACTTCTGAACTTTGAGCAGTACCAAGCGTAATTTAAGGACCCAAAGTTTCATGTTTTTATTGTATTCAGTTCATTATTATTTAATTTAATGTTTCATTTCAGTATGTGTACAAGATCTTGTATGTCCTTATAAAATAAAATGATTTTATATAAGTGACTGTGAGTATATTTACCTGTATGTTACTTTTCATTTCCGAGTTTCAAGTCTTCACACATGAGCCAGACAAGAGGTTGCAAAGCTACTAACAATCTTTGCATGGGGGATATTGAGTCTGTCATGATCATGTCATCTTTTGAATAATGGGCGTAACCATTTTCAAACTTCACCAAACATACAGGGGAATGTTTCTAAAACAAGTTTATAGTCTAGCGTTGAAGACATTCCCAGTTATTGTAGAAGGTTGTCATGGCGCAAATGCAGACCATTTTTTCAACCACTCCTTTGTCCACATTCTTTGCTTCTTTTTAATTTTTTAGTTTAATTATGTTCGTCCAAAACACAAGCAGTGGTGCTTGCAAAACATGCCACTTGAGGCGTACTTGCACAACCAGAAGCTAACTTCAACTGATATTTGTACAAACTTCTTGCGTAATGTGTGGGGTTCATCCTGCTATAACAGCCTGTGTTGCACATATTATTTGATAGTGTGTAGGCCCTTTAGTCCATGCCAGGCTTCGAGAGATTCTTTTCTCTGAAATATTGCTGTGGGTGAAAAAATGTTATCAACTTATGAAGAATTAAAGATGCCATTTTTGCTGAATTTAGAACTGAGGAAATTGTGTTACTGTATTGTAGAATAGCCATTATCCAGTATCTCCAGTTTGTCAGTTTCATATCTAAAGTAAAGAGACTGCTCCATTCCACACAAAATACTAACCAATCATTCTACATGGACTTGGATGAATGCATAGTTGTTCTTAGGTGGATATGTTTATGCATGTGGTGGGACTGTACTTGTACTGTGTTGTGAAATAACATGAACAAGCACTGAACAAAGAATATTTATATGTGACACTTCTTAAAGCACAAGGTTTGGAAAAGATTGAAATTTTATGAAAAGTCCCTGAAAGTACAATGCCATTTAAAGCAAAAATTTGCAGAACAGTGACAGAGTGTCATGCAAAGGGATCAGTGTTAGATAAAAAGAAACCCCACCAAAGATAAGTACTGACAACCCAAGATCAGCATAATGATATTGATGCTTAATCAGAACCAAGCCAAAAACAGTCATTACATCACACAGCTCTTCAGCGTAGAGTGTGAAGAAGTATAGTTCACTTTACAAGAGCACCACTTACTGTTATTCTGTCATGTTTAGTATCTTAGCGTAAATGTGTATATTTTTACAGGATGTTTGAAGTTACTAACATTGGGCAGTTTTGATGAAGTTTGTTCTGTATGCAGAGTGTATTGCATATCATTGTATGCTCCAGGAGACGTTAATAACTGCAGTAGTTTCCTGTTGAATTTTCAGTTGGCTTTATTCTAGTCCTTATAACAGAAGTGCAGCAAGCATATTGTACTTCAAAGTGACTGGGTTGAAAAATAAAGTTCAAATTTTTTGTACTCATAAGACTTACTGGTACCTTGTAATAGGCCATGACCACTTCCTGTTATATTCCTTTGAGTTTATCACTCATATTAATGCTATTGTATCACGGTTGGTGCTACATAATGCTGTCAGTTGATACTGTTTCATCAGTGCCTCAGTAAAGAATAACAGAAACTAATGCGACTGTTTTCTGAATACATTTGTCCCAAATAAATTTAGCGTGGCAGATGAACTTTATGATTATTATGATGTAAAAGATGGGTGGTCACTTGAGGTAGGTGTACCACTTGTGTCGTGCTTAAAGAGTACAGAAGGAAATTTAAATAATTATATATTATGTTTATCATGTATAATGGGAAGATTATTAATATTAAATATAACACAGTTCTCTGTGGCTAGATATCATGTTACTTTGAATTGTAATTGTGAGTGGCTTTGATGATTTGTGGTGTTACTTTCTGGCACATCATGTCCTATCAAGTCATGATATGAGGGGTATTCAAGTCCACACTGTATGGGGATGATTCTGGTTACTAAATAGTCCCCATAGGCATTGAGGCTGTCAACCAATGGACAGGCCAGTTGATCGGTCCCTTCCAAGAATAACTCCCTGGGTTGCTGTTGTAACCACTATACCACTGCAGCCTTGGCATCTTTGTCCAGCCTGACTCTATGGTATTTTACCTGCAGAGTGTTCAAGGATACTGAAATCACCATCAAAGAACAGTGCTGGCATGGAACCTTTGGAGACATTCGTATGCAATCAAGAGAGTGTCTGGCATGCTGGTGAAGGGTGTCACATTGTGCAACTACACCCATCCCCACATGGCCCGTACCATCTGGGACTTGCCGTGCTCCATATTGTGTGGCCCATCATCCATACAGCCCACATCTTTTTCATCATGTGATTTCTGTGTGTGTGGCCTTGTTAAGGTTTCAGAGGTGTTAGGGCCGGGTTGTATGAAGATGTAAAGGCCATTATGGTGCAATGATTTCAGCAGCAGCTTCTTCCATTGCTTAGTGTGGGAGTGGGATACTTGCCTCAAAGCCCCTGAGAACTATTTTTAATAGTCTCTGCTTTTTTGCATAGAACAATCCCCAAATGTGTTTTATTTGAACAAGTGTGTTATGTTATTGCAGTTCATGTTATTGACATCTTTTGATGGTAAAGCAGAATTTTCCTGTATTGCTCTAATCTGAGAAACAATATTGTGCATTTTGTTGGCCTGAGTGTTGCGAATTGGTCTGAGTATTGCAAATTGCTCTAATCAACTTATGTGTCAACCTGTAAGCCTTTCAAACTAGCAGACTTGCTACAATTGAGGTGATCACACCAGATAAACCACTCTGTTCAAAATAAAATTTGGGCGTGTAACACTTGATACAGACTGCATTGGGATCACATAGATTTGTATCGTTATGATTGCAGCAGAAATGGAATAGTGACGATCATGGAAGGTAAAATAATAACTAAGTTCATATAAAAATTATGTTACTGTGCTGCTTTAACTGTGCAGTGGATGATCACAGAGGAATTTCAACATAAACTGGAAGGTCAAGATGTAGATGGGGAGATCTATATCTGAAACGGTACACCAAACTTGGTAAGGAAAGTTACGTGTATGTGGGACAACTGGACTGAGGTTTCTGTGCACTTGCTTAGTTGGCAAATGTGTGACCACTTGATTACATGATTCATAAGTTTTGTGTCAAAACAATTGCAATGTACTTTGTGGTTTCTATGAAACGTTGGTGTCCATCTACAAATGCTATCAAATTACAAAAGACTTTAATCTTGATACCACTGTGGGAATATAGTCTCATACTTGTTTATGTTCGTTATGTGGCGTATAGATAAGAGACATTTTCAATATCTGATCGCAAAAGTAGGTTTTCTTCTAATGCCTTTCTGCCGTGTGTGTGTGTGTGTGTGTGTGTGTGTGTGTGTGTGTGTGTGTGTGTTTAAAATGTCGAGCATTGCGACATCTGGGCATATAAGCAGGCCATATTGAACTACATAAAACTATCTTATTTCACCAATATGAAGAGCATTTTCTGTACAAAGTACATCAGCTAACTAGATGTGGAATACAATTTAGACAGTTTCAGAAAGTACAGCAGTTCATGGTCATTTTCCGTTTGTGACATGTTTTGTGTTGCTTCAGTGTCTGTCTTTTACTGAGAAGGAATTTTGTTTCAGATCATTGTATCGTATAAAATTATGGAATATCAAACATAACTCTTTTTACCTCTAGGTGAAACTCTTGGATGAAATGGTACGAGATGAGATTCTTTTATCACCCAGCATCATGTGGATTGAGTTACCACAAAAGTTTGGTTCTTTGCACAGTGACAAGAACACTTTGTAGATATGCTAGAAAGTCTTTTGAATTGTGATCACAGAATGTATACCATAAATATGATTTATATTTTGCATTATTCTCTCTATGGAATCCATATACTGCATTTATCCGAATATAAGATGCAGGGCTGTGGAGTTGGTACACAAAACTTGCGACTCCAACTCCTCAAGTTTTAAAACTCCGACTCCTTCATAAAAGCTCAATATGTATTAATAATGATAAACCTGTAAGACATTTCGTCACCGCCACGTACATCATCAGGATACTTTTTAGGCTTATAACCTATATTTAGGTATAAGTCTAATGGTTATTTTAGCTATCAGGGCTGTGGGTTTGGCGGGTCTAGTTAAGACTTAAGATTGAGGTTGGAGTTGGAGTCGGTACATTTTTACCGGCTCTGACTGCACCTAAAATTCCTTCTGACTGTGGCTCTGCAGCCCTGATAAGATGAGGATTCCTTCATATTTCCTTATTTGAAAAATGGGGGGTTACCTGATAATCCTGCTAAAATGTAAAAATATTCTGTTTAGATGTCTATCTGATAATTGAAGACAGTGAATGGGTGTCTTCTTATATCTGGGTAAATGCAATGTAAACCTTACCTGTGTTCTGTACTATTCGTATAAAACCTACAGTAAGCCGTGGGCTGGTATAGCATAGTCAGTATAGCGACTCGCTCCAGGCTGCATGGTCAGGGGATCAAATCCCATTAAGGGTGAGATTTGCCACACCCATCATGACTGGCCCTGGGGGCCTACCCAGCCTCCTGTACAATGGGTAGCAGATCTCTTTCCCAGGAGTAAAGCAGCCAGGGCGTGGTATTGACCACCCACCTCTTCTAGTGCTGAGGTTAAAGAAAGTGTAGAGTTGTACCTTTACTCCGCCTCTAGGCCTTCATGGCCTGTTCTAGGGTGAACTTTACATACCGTAAGAAACGGATTGGAAATGGCGTAATGTAACAAGGAGATTTGAAATTTGTTACTGTTTTATTTGGAAGCAAGGTACATCAGTTTCACTGTGTATATTGTACTCAGTATTACATCGTTTCTGGGCTTTATTCATTGTCTAGTACTCTGAAAAGAACACAACACTTCCAAACTTGTGCCGTGTCCATGCATGGGTAACATGGTGGTCAAGTCCCAACTCAGTCGGGTCTGACAGAAAGAACCATTCTCAATCACCGGATGTCATTGTTTGGGCTTGGGAATTGTTTTTCCACTGACCAAATGTATTCTGACTATGGAATGCCCAACTAGCATGTATAACACTGTTTGACAGGGGATGACTTCTGTGTTGAGTGACAGTGTCGCATACGAAGATCAAAGTAAACGCGTTGGTTTGTGACTGTTTTCTTATATGCCTAAAAGTATTTCATTATTCATATAGCCTCTTGGTATTGGAAATCTGAAACTAGGAAGGATGATTACACTGTTCAGGGACCACACTGCTAATGTGCAGATGTGTCACTTTTACCTCTAAATCAGTATACATTTTGTACAGATCCTTGTGTGTATTCCCTACATAAGTGCAGGTGTTTGGAAAAAGCCAGACCAGTTGCACTGCTGCAGCGTATGTAAAGACACATCTAATTAAGTGACATGAACCGTATGCTCAGTTCACAGGTGTTTCAGGATGTGTATCCATGCTGGGGGGTTGTTGTTTTGAATAGTTATTGTTAATTCAGCAATTAAAAACTTAAATCCAAGTACCTGTTTGGTTATTACTGTTGTTACTATTATTCCTTTACCATTCAGGTACAAGAAATCTGTAACTCTTGAGAACAGTTTGTGTCACATTCCTGTCTGGGAATTACCTCAGAAATATGAGTAGGCTCTTGAAATGAAGTTTTAAAGTTGTGCACCACTGTGTATATAATAGCCAAGCATCCATTCTTTATGTCCATCCATCCTTCATCAGCTGCACCCTGTTCCTTAAAACATGGTGGCTGGATTAGTTTGACCTATGGGAATTTGAACAACAGTTTAAGGGTTTGACTAGTTCTCAGCTACTGTATCCATGCCAGTTATGGAAGCCCCTTCTGGCTGTAATTGCAGCAAATGGCAGGTGCGTGTTTGGTTGATATCTGACTTGTTCGTGTGTTGAGGTGAACATTATTGGTATAGGGGACTGTGATTCCCCTCCAATAGTGGTGATAATTTTGATGTCAGAAGTGTGCCATAACAATTGAAGTATAACAAAGGTATGTGTTAGATTCATTGTTGGTTACATTTGTGCTACTCTTTTTGACATTAATTTTGATACAGGGCAATTGCAAGGGGTTTCAAGCCATACCTTTGGCTCATGCTGTAATATTGCTTAGTTGTGTTCAGGAAGTGCCTGGTTTGAATGTCAGCTTGGACAGTGAATTCCTGACTAAGAGTTTCCTTGGTTTTACTTAGGCCATCCAGGCTATGACTGCTTCCTCCCCACTTCTTTCGGTTTCACTGATCTTGATTGTCCATTTGTACAGTTTGGTGATAAATAACCACTGCAGTTGATACAACATTGAATGTCCTATGTTTTGTCACTCCACATTTTGGAGCTTGCTTTTGTAACTGAGATGTAGGTCTGGTAGTTTCTTGAGCATTACAACATTCATTATCCAAACATCAGGCATCCAGCATGTGAATGTACCATGTTGCACACGTTATTGCAAACAAAATATAATTTTTATATACACACAGGTCCTTAGTTCATTTCTTATCAGATGTGTAAACTTATCTGTATTTAGTCTGGATTTTGTGACTAATGAATTATCTGACTCAGTAATTTTTGTAAGTTCAAACTATCCTCAACAACAATGTTATTGGCTGTTTGAAATTTCTTCAGTAATATGTTGCACTGAATAGAATTTCCAGTCTCAGCTGTTACAATTTCGCACAGTTTTTCTTGTAGACAGTTTGTATCGCAGCCCCTTGCAAGTGCTGTGTCGGCTTCTTTAACATAGTACCTGGAACGTAAGAGAACCATCACAGTTCTGGAACAGTCTGTGTAAGATTGCACCCTGGTTAATGGTTAGTGTAGGCCTTATGACTGTGCTTTGCCTGTGATCATTTATATTGCTTCCAAATCTCCATGTGAAATTTATATAGGATATGAGTAACTTGGATTGACACTTGAAGGTATATCCAAAAGTGTCTGAACTCGCTGCTAAGACCAAGAGTGACAAGTAGTACAGCTGTCTGCCGGAAGATGCCATAATATCTACCTTCTGAATGAGTCTAGTGAATTTTGCAGCTGTGACTCTGTATGGGGCTCCTCACTGGTGTGTATTGTTGTGTGTATGAAGTGCATTCAACAATATTCTAATGAAGGAACAATATATTTGTGTTAAGTTTGCTTCATACTCAGAAAGACTGCATCAGGAAAACATGAAATGCTGAAAACAGCTCCTGATGACATTACCAGGGTGATGACACAGGCTTTTTCATGTTTCTTTTTTATTTTATTTTATTTTATTTTATTTTATTTTATTTTATTTTATTGTGGGGAAACTTCAGCTGAAGGTAGTGAGCATTCAGGTTGCCCCTCCACAGGTTTTACAGATGAAAACATAGAGAAGGTTCTTAAAATTTTCATCAGCAACTGACAAAATACCATTTCTGAGATTGTTAGGCCCTCTGTGGAACATGCCCTTGAATTCTAAAAGAGAGTATGAACATGCAGCAGATCACCATGAAGCTTGTACTTTGGTTACTCACTGATGAGGAGAGTCTGTGGCAATTTTTGACTGCAGAAAACATGGCTCTTGCCCCCTGTGTTCATTACCCACTTGACGTGAGCCCATGTGATTTATGCTTGTTTCCGAAGATGAAATTGCAACTATGAGGGCATCATTTTCAGGAAGTCCTGAAATTCAGGTGCTTTCAGTGACTGTTCTTCACATAGTTATAAGAAGTTACTTCCACCTGTGCTTCCACTAGTGGCACAAATGTTGGACCATTTGCATAAACTTAGAAGGGGGCAACAGTGACCAGTAAGAAAGGTAAGAACGTGTTTCGTCTTCAGTCCCAGAGCTGTTGGATATGCCATCATACAGTAAAACATGCCTTTATCAGAAAAGTTCCCTGGTTGCTATGATACGGAAGAAAAACATTACAAAATTACTTCAAATAAATCAAAACTATTTAATGTGGAAATGAAAGAAAAAATAATTTTCATGAACGCTAATCAGCATAAGTGTTTGTTTCGCCCAAATATGATTTTGTTCCATACTCTTCTGTGTGGATTTTGTCTGAGAAAGCACCTTCCTGCCACAAGCAGGAAAGAGTGAAACCAAATTACTGACAAAATAGGTGTTTTAACTACCAGTAGAAGCATGAAGGTAGGAAGAAAGCAGATGTGTGTATAAAACTGTTTAAAACTCATTGTCATCATCAACAGATACAAGGCATGTGGCCTACTACAGTTTGATGCCATCTCTTCAGTGATAGTCGTAACATCTCTTCCCTGCATGCTTGATGCTATGAACTGTTTTTGTATTGTGTTCTGTTGCGTGTTGTGTTAAATTAGTTCAGTGATTTTGTGTAAACGTATTGAATGAATTTATTTTGAAGAACTCAAATGCCTGTAGTTTTGTTTAAGATCCAATACTGTGTAACCTGCAGTTCTCTTTATAAATTCCATTTCTGATGCCAATAATTTCTTTTCATCTGATTTCATAATCATCCAGGGTGCACTTCCACATGCCAACACAAGTCTTTCAAGAGTTATGTAAATGTTTTGTCTAGTATGTGTTTGTAATAGTGCTTTCTTGGCTCTCCTGATTCCCTTATTGCAAATGCCAGGTTAGTACCTGTAGGGCACAGCCAATTCCTTCTGTGTCATTTATAATTTATTATTCACTACTCTTACTATCATGCAGCACTACGTGATATGAGCTATAGAAAGCACTGTGAAATAAACCAAGAGTAAATGAAAAGTAAACGCTCTCCTCCTGTCATTAGTGTTTACTAAAATGTTGAAACTCATTGCTGAAATTTTGAAATTATGCCATTAATGGTCACTCCAGTTTTGCATATTCCTTATTGTCACAGAAACATTGAAATGGTGAATAGGATTTCCATGAACAGGTATTATTAGAACTCTGCACATGTAACTTTAGTTTCTATCAGCTGTGCTATTTATTTTGTAATTTAAAAATCTGTTCTCAGTTCCGTTTTTTAAACTGACAGTTATTTTAATTTTTACCTACAAACCTCAAGAATTAGACAGGCTGCTTATGTCACAACATACTTTATTTTCCAGTTTTGGAGACAAGTTTTGTTGAACTTGAATTTTAAAAGTTGAATGATTGTGTTAAGTACTTTGTGCTATAGAACTGTAATTATTTACCTGGAGTATTGTTCTAGAAGACTTCTATTGGTGGCCATGTTTTGCACTAGTTTGTCCAGGGATGTAGGGGAAAGTGACTCCACTCCATATGCTTCTTTGAAGGAGTAGAGCTTAACCCAGTCTGGAGTTGCATTGCCTTTCAGATTTGCTTCTGTCAGGTTGTACATCCATGTTTCACAATCTAGGATGTCCTGTGAGGAATTCTTACTACAGTTTAATGCAGATTAAATGTGTGAATCATGACATTAATCTAAATAGTGTTTAAGAGTTCAGTTATTACCTCTCAGAAATCACATTGCACCTCTGTTGTAATAACCAGCTCATTGCTGTTGTTTAGGCATATAATTTCTGTGTAATCTGAGTCATACGAAACCCTATAGATGCAGTCTGTGGGCAGGGAACAGAGGTTTTGAATGATGATGCAAGTAGTATATGCAATACCACTGTGCTTTGAAGGGTTTACTGATTTTCTGATATGGGCTGTTTCCAAAACAGTGCATAGTTGTTCATCTGTTTTGGAGTCTGAAAGATCATCAACTGACCTGGAAACCAGACTGGGTTGTCCAGTCCATTTACTGTGAGTTCTTATCCTGTTTGTGACATCTCTGATGTACGTAGCCTCTTTGATCTAATAGTCATAACAGTAAGTGTGGTGCTTAATTCAGCATAGGACAACTTTATGCTTTGCAGTATGTAATTTTGTCCATTTCCGTGTTAGTTCCTGTCTTATTTTGAATATTTTTAGCATGCAGTTTATGAGTTGGCGTAATTTTTATTAGAGTTAGAACTTGCTGTGTAAGGTGTTTACAACATAGAACTACATATTCATATTATTTCAGAAAGAATATACTATTGCTACTTACATTTGTAAGTTATTTTATTTAATTTGCATAGCTCATTTTGCATTTGCTTTAACATTTCTATTTCATATTGCCTTTGCATATGACATACTTACGTAATTGGCAGAGTCCATGCTGTAGGCCTTGTAATTAGGGTTGAGGTTGGTGAAAGGGGTTACACTTCCACCATTGAATGCCACATTGTTGGCGCGAGTTGTTTCATCGATCGCGTAATAAATGTAAAAGTGATCATTGTGAGAATGACCATTGAACTGAGCTGTTACTGTGTTTTCAAACCTAAGAAAACGTAACCAAGTTGTATAAATTATTGTATTCTTCATATTTGCAGTTGTAACAGTGGACCATACTGATCACATAACAAACAATTCCTGAAAGTACAGGTAATTAATATGTGAAGTATAATCATTGTGCAAGCAAAGTCAGTGAAGCAGCTGCTTACATGTTGGAAGACTGGGGGTTTGAATCTTCATCAAAAGATCGAAACTGATTCGCTACACATAATCATGGCCAGACCACAGAATTAACAGCTTGCTGCCATCCAGTTTTGAAGTGATGAGTATATGGTGTTAATGTTTGTGCCCATTCCACATCTTTATGTTATTGCATGTAGCCATGAAGCCATATTTACCAAATATAAATATCTCTATGCACTATATTAGTGTTTATGTTTTACTCATTCATTGCTGGTCTGATAGTTTATTACTGACCTGTCGATGATTTTGTGAAATTCACGGCTCCATGTTTTGAGACATGATTCATATCCTGATGGCATATGACTAAGTACGTGAACCTTTTCCCCATTTTTCTCAGCTTTAAGTAGAGTCTCGGCCAGCCACTTGAGTTGGTCTTCTTGGTCTTTTGGGTCATAAATTGACCACCTGTAATGTGGCAGATTTAACATTGCTTATGCCTGAACATACACAGAGCCTTGAGCATTTTTACACTTTTTATACTCTCGTATGGCCATCTGACAAGGTGTACAGAACATTAAGTATGTTTGTCTGCCTGGTGTGCCTGCCTGCCTGCCTGCCTGTGGAGGGAGTTTTCAGCTTCTGTTGTAATGTGCAGTTTGAGTCTTTCCGTGTGATGCATATACTTATAATGAATAAAAGTAAATTTCATTTAATAGGTGACTTATTTAAACGTACTCAAGCTTTTTCAGTGGGAAATTGATTGCAGAAGTTGTTATAGAATCGTGCAGGCAGACGTGCCAATTAATTTGCTCTTGTCAGGTGACATGTTAGTTGGCAGATGTAACAATTCAAATTGTTAAAATAAATTGCAAAGGCTGCTGACTGTTAATAGTGTGTTGAAGTAGTGACAGAGATCTGAATTACTTTTAAAGAAATGGAAATTTTTAAGTATTAATTAGAGATCGCTGCCCATATGTCTACGAGCACCCTGGTGTACCCTGGAGTTTATTTTGTCACCTGTGAGAATTTTAAGATATTCATTATAATCTGTTGGTTATTCACTAATGATCACAAAGCGTGTGTTTTGAGTTCTGCTCTTATGAACTGAATCTGTGTCCTTTACTGAGGCATTATAATTGTTTAGATTGTGTTCATGTGTTATATTAATTCGGGGGTTCATGTGTCAGTAGTGGTTTCTTTATTAGCTATTTTGAAGTGTGGAGCATATCATAAAATCATATTTTCGTAAATCTGGTATTGGAAGTTAACAGCTGTTGATCTGTTGCAGTTTTTGTTAAAATTGGACAAGGATAAGGACACTTTACATGAAGACCTACGTATGTTTATGCGTGCATCTTGAGCTTAACTCGCAGAATATTTACTGGGCTAAAGAGATATTTGGATGCATTGCTGTAGACAAAAATGAAACAGTGCATGCCCACCACACTATCTGTGTAATTCTTTGGTTTTTGAAGTGTTCAAATGCAGGTGCAAATGGTGCCATAACATTTCGCAACTTGTTTATGAAATACGGTCTGCCAAAATGTCTGAGATAGCGTAGTCAGTATAGTGGCTAGGTCATAGGCAATGCAATCCAGGGTTAAAATATAAACCTGAACAGGATATTTTTCTCTTATCCAAAAGTTTCAGACCGTCTCTGGGACCCATCTAGCATCCTATTCAATGGGTATTTGGTTTCTTTCCTGGGGTTAAGTGGCAAGGGCATGAGGCTGACCTCACACCTGCCTCTAGTGTCAAGATTAAGAATGAAGTGAGCTATTCTTATACTCCGCCTGCATGCCTTCATGGTGTCAGAACATTATTTTGAAAAATGTGTTGCTGTGAAAACAGAGGGTAAAAACTATTTGTGAACAACTTTCAATTTGCTTGTTTTATTTTGTTTAGTAGATTCATGTGGTGTGTGTTGTACATTGTAACTTTTTCCTGGTTAGGCCTACTTGTCATCCAAAAAGGACTGTTGAACTGTGGAATTGACATTCCCCATTTTGAAGGTTGCATACAATCTTCAAGATGTCAAGATATGGAACAGCATGTTTATACTGCAGGTGCATTTTGTATTGATGTGGTGTGGCAGGAACATAGTTGCCTTTAATGGTACGTGTTTGTTCAGAGAGGAAAGAAGTTGCATTTTTAAGACTGTAACTGCTTGCATTTACCAGTTGTCAGTGTAGCCAAGGTTGCTGTTGAGAGCTATAATCCGGAAACCAGGTCGTGCCAGCACAGTGTAGAATCCTCCACGTAAAATAGTTTCTTTGGTTTCTGGTGGCAGCCATGCAGACCACAGGTCTGCAGACAGTTCATACAGCCAGTTTATTGAGACCTTCTTATCGGCTATATTATGTGGTGCAAACCTGTAATGAAATTGTAGGACCAGTCACTATGTTTATTTTATGCTTCTTGTGCTTAGATCTTTGGCTGCTGCCGACATTTCATATTTTGTGCACGATCAGTTATGGGCTGTATTTTCGTCAGACCTTTCTGTAAGAGTAAACTAGGTGCTGTGTAGTCTGGTAGTCTCTGAAGAATTATGATTTTCATCTCCTATTACAAAGGTGGAGGCCATATGTTCTTCTGAAATGTTGGTACCAATGGCATAACTAGGTTATTTGGTGCCTAGGGCGGGTAATCACAATGGCCAACCCTAACAGATGTTACAGATATTAAAAAGACTGCAATTATACGTCAAATTTATTGTTGTTTGGCTCAGTAATTTAAAATTCATTGAGCTCAGGTGAAACTTTTTAATTAAAATATTCTTGTGACCCATTTTGCTCCTTCTTGGACTCTGCTGCCTGGGGTAGTTGAGGCACTTACCCCCCTCCCCCTCCCTGCCCCAGCTATGTCCCTAGTTGGCACCCACCAGCCAGATTAGGCTACATGGTATCATCCTAGTGTAGACTACAGTATGAATTCTCAGTGAATGGTTTATCCAACTCATTCTGTGAAATGAAAGTGACAAAACGTTGTGAAAAATCAATATATAGATGGGAACAGCTATCTAGCAGCCAGAATATGAACCTTCAAAATGAATATTTTGAACAAAAAATTATCTTCGGTGCTCAACAAATTTTAAGTTATTTAGCCAAGTAAAAGGAAATTCAGTTTTATACTGTAAAAATTGTGAGTATTTGTATATTTATGACTTGTTCCACATCATATTGTCTTTACTTATGGATCCATGGAATGTGTGTGCGTGCGTGCGTGCGTGCGTGCGTGCGAGTGAGTGAGTGAGTGAGAGATTTGGCATTGGCCATTGTGGTTGCTTGACCCAGTTGCCAGAGAACCTGGCTGTGGTACTGCTTGTATGCACAAAGATGGATTACTGAATTCTGTAAAGTTATGGAATTATAATTGTTGCATATAGGCTGAAAGCTGTGGAGGTAATTAGATGTCATAAGGTTTCCTAGAACTTCTTGCTTGTATGCTGAATTTAAAATATTCTAGAGTTCAACATGTTTGTTAAAGCAGATGATTCTTACAAATTTGTTGGAGTTGCTTCATGATTTCCCAGAATTGGATACACTGGTGTATTGGGAAATTCCATTTTCAGTGCTGTCAGTACTTTTTTTATCGATTCGGTGTTCTTTGGAATACTTGTGTCCCATACGCCATGATCCACAATGTCCCCAGTCATGTATATATAATCAATTTTCTGAAATGTAAGTTTTATCACATTAGTCCTTTGTAGTTGTGTCTTCCAAACATTTACTTCTATAAAGCTTTCAGGATCGTTTGCCATTCATTACTTCGGAAAGCATTCTCTTCATTACCATTTATTACTAACTTGTTTCAGCATTTTTAATATTTCGTGTGTGTGCAGTGGCGTAGCTAGGTTTTTTTGGCACCTCGGCAAGTAATTACAATGGCCGCCCTAACATCAATTATAAACGAAAGTAGTCACAGTCATTTAGTGGCTTTCGTTTTATTTGGCTCAGTAATTTAAAACTTGCTGAGCCAGTATAAAATCAAATTTTTCATTTAAAATATTAATTTTGTCACCCCTTGGGCTCTGTTGCCTGGGGTGGCTGCACCACTTTCCGCCATCTCTTCGCCGCCCACACCCAGCTGTGCTCCGGTTTGTTTGCACAGAGATGTTTGTGTGTATGTGTTCGAGGTCATGTGCGTATTTGCCCTAAAGTGATGATTCTTGCTGCCTAATGCAAATTATGTACACATTTTTCTACTCATTACAAATGCATATATGGGGTTTGGTACCATTTTTGTCCATTTCATTAGCATGTGAATTTTAATACCACTGTCTGCCATTTTTGGTGAAATTTGACATGATTATGAAAGAAATAGAGATGCAGTTTTCCCCTCCCACAACTTATGCCTCCACGCATGTTTTCTGGTCATTCAGTTCTCTGCCAGGCCTGTAAGCATGCAAATAAGGACCTACAGTTAGGATGTAAATAGACTGTGGCAGGGTTTTCTTTAAGAAGTCTTTACATTCTTCACATCATACTTTTTGAATATTTGTAGGGTACTCTGAATGTTTTATCACACTTTTGTCACACATCATTCTTTCTAATTTATTTTAGTGGCATGCCTTGCATGCCATGGAAGACTGATAGTTCTGCAGTATTTCCATTATACCACAAAAAGCTTAGGAGTTTAACACTACAATCGTTTGTGAGTTATATAAAGAGAGGAATGGGTGGGCTGAGCTGTGTTTTTGAATGATCCTAGTTACTGAACGGTGCTGGAATATTAACCCTTCAAAGACGAAGCGTATCTGTTTTATATAAGGACTCAGTGTGTACCGCGCTGTAAACACTCTCCACTTCGGTTATAAAAACCAATCTCTTAATGTTTTATAAGGCAAAAGTTGCTGTTTGTTCTGAGATCTGTACAAAACACATAAACACAATGTGGGCACCACGTAGAATTTTTTAATGTTAAACCTGGTCATGTGTAAAGTTACCACTAGGCTTTAAAAGGTTAAACAATATTTACATGCTTTGCAATGCCAGAGTTGGAAATCTCCATGAAAAAATTGAAATATTCAGACCCCCCCTCTGAAAATATGTTTTGCTTAATTAACGCTTGACTGTGTCACTGAAAGCAACATGGATGGAATTCTGATGCGTTCATGGCAGTGTCATGAGTTTGGTCTCCCGTGATGTGTCACCACGTAGCATGTTAGATACCACTGTTTTGGAGAAATCTGCTCTTTCTGTCTTCAGATTAGAAGTTAACATGGAGGCAACAGATTCCTCTGAAACCTAGCTGCACATCTACCAACTGCATGATATCACATCCTGAAGAGCACTGATGAGCATGTACTTGTAACATGTTTTTGGTGTGTCCGTTAAGCAGAGTATGTAAATATTAACTTTAAAAACCTTCACCATCTTCTACCATGCTCTGGGATAGCAGCCCACAGTAGTTTGAAAGTGACGTATGACAGTTACTTAGAAACTGTGTTTCGTCTATGCACACGTACTTTGTGGCATGTCTTGGAAGACAGGGAAGTTCAGGTCAGAGGGACCTAGGAAGGGATGATTACAGTCTAATAATTAAACCATGACCCTGAAAGAATATCATATGTCAGGAGACATTTGCATTCAAACTTTGGAGGCATGCAGTTGTACAGGTCTTTGTTGTTCTATCATTTGGTGTTTCAGCTGTTTCGTCTTTGAGCTGTGAAGCCTTGTATTGCTATTTGTCACTTCAGTGCAAATATGCTGCAATACTTCTAAACAACTTTTTCTTACAGATACACATGTTTACCTTATGATTTTCCTTAATTTGTTGTAGTGTATTTTGAACAGTTTGCCATGGTATGTCACAGTCTCTGTAATCACCCCAGTAACCAGCTGCTGCTTCTGGTCTGTCTGGTTTGCCTTGATCCCTTCTACAGCACATTACTGCACCACATTCTGCATTCCCATTTGGCATGTACATGGGATCATAGTGAATGTCTGTTATCTGGATGATAGTCAGTGCCTCAGAAGCCTGAAAATGTGCAAATATTTCTTTTATTTTGATGATAGAACCTCAGAAGCCTGAAAATGTGTTACTACTGATATTTGTGGAACCCTCAAATACTGTTTCCCTTACTTTAACAGTTCATTTTCATTTGGCATAAGCATTTATGAATTGCACTTTCCTTGTGCCAAGTTATGATCTTGTTGGAAGGTTCATGTTCTACTGTAATTACGCAGGTTCCAAAATTGTACAGGGTGGGTGGAAAAAATACCACAGTTTTAGAATCTCTTTGTATTAAATGTAACAGGATGAAATAAAGTGAGTCACACAATGAGTGGTTGGGCCTCAAAGCTTTGTTATGTTGATGTAAGTTCACTGTATCTCTGTGCATGTTGAGAGAGTAATCCTGGTCATGTTAGACTCATTCCACTGTTTCTGGATTTGCATATTTGAATGTCATTCAGGTTTATGGCTTCGTCCGTTATAAACAGGTCAGTTTTTGAATAGGTATACTCCTTGACATAACACAAAAAATAAAAATCCAGTGGAATTAGGTGGCCAAGAAACTGGTTCTGGTTGGCCAATCCATCACAGACGACATGACCAAAATGTCGGGATCCACCTTCTAATGAAATGTGGGGATTGCATCATCTTCAGTTTTAGGGAATATGTAGTTCTGCGTGTGTAATGTGATGCTGCTAACTGTGTTTAATTAATGGCAAACAAACGCTCAGCACAGTTTGAGGAATTGTAATTGAGTGCCTAGGAAGGAGAAACACAACTTAGAGAGGTGGGGAAAGTAGAACTGGTTGTGTTGCTGTGTCAAGCAGTTAAAAGTAATTTACATCTAAATTACAGCACTTTTGTCTGCTGTGTGTATCTGGAATAATATGAAAATTATTGCCTGGGAGACTGCAAGATCTTAAGAGATATTAAGAATTACTAGGCTAAGCAGCCTAATTCATGTTGGTGGTGGTGGTGATGATGAATTATAAAATACAGATTTTGGAATATTTCGTTCATTTGCCCTTGCATTTGTTCTGCTGTCATCATTTCTATTGACTTCTGGTTTGGAGCCAAGAGTGACATCCACAGTCCATTCCATGCTTTTGTCACCATCAGAACATCCATGGCTTTGAAATACTACTCCACAGATTCGGCTAGATGTCAGTCCTTGTGTATTGTTAAGTATGTAGAGCAGCGTGTCCTGTAATATCAATTAGAGGAGCAAGGTTAAAATTGTGAAGTTTGCACAGCGATAGTAAATGTGTGAGGTTCTTGTTTGAGATTGTACATAATTTACATACTGAACTTTCTTCTTTTTCAAATTTTGTTGGAACTGTCTTGTTTTGAATATATTGTATTTCTTTTAGCATATCTGTCTCCTTTCCCATCTATATGTATGTTACAACTCATGTCATTTGAATTTAATGATATTTTTTCACTTGCGTAGCTTGTATAGCATTGACATGGATGGATAGTTGGTTATGAATGTGGTAAAAGTAGAAAGAACGATTTATGGTCGTATGAAGGGCTGTACTGACATTCACCCGGGGATTGTCTAGTTGTGACGAAATGTAAATGTCAGTGTAATGGTGATTAGCTCCAATCACAGATGGTATTGATTTGGACAATAACAATCTAGTATTAGATGTCTTATTTCATTCATAGCAGGGTTTGAAATACTCATTGCTGCAGAGTATAGTGTTTTTCATACTATCAGGGTCATATTCATCTGTGTAACAGAATGTTTTTATTGAATGAATGAAATTCAATTACCAAATGCAAGTCAATGAGACCAGCACATACGCCTTCCTTTTGGATTTGCAAATCAGTGCAAATTGCACGTAAAAATTCACGAAACTTCTGTGGTGTGTGGTTTTTATTGTACTGTATCAGAGCATCGGTTATGGAAAGGCATGCAGTACAGACTATACCATCAAGTATTTTATTATTTTTTGATGAAAGTATGTCCACAATATTTCCAGCCTGTTGTGTGGATTTCCCGTGTTTTTGGAACTCTGAGATCCACTGTGATATTACATGTTCAGGCTTTCCTTCTTCACCTGAAATGGAGAACAAAGTTGCTTGAGCATAGACTGTAAACTAGATTATAAACCCACGTTTCTAACCTGTTGGCATATCCAGAATTTAATTTTGGCAGAGAGTTTCAAATGTAGTGAGACTTGTAAAAGACCTATGCCATGGATAACAAAAACACTAATCACCAACAAATGCACAAAGAGAGTTTCATCATCAATCGTAACGCACTCCTACATGTTTCGACCCAGCAGGGTCGAAACATGTAGGAGTGCGTTACGATTGATGATGAAACTCTCTTTGTGCATTTGTTGGTGATTAGTGTTTTTGTATAATATAGTGCATGGACATGGAACACATTAAATCTGCCATAGATGTACATTGTCTGCATACTGTACTGTGTGTGCTAACTAAATTTGTTAAAATGGAAGAGGCATGGGATCGTAGTATGTGGGCATTCTATAGTAAACATGTGCAAGTATACACAGTTATTGTGATCATAATGAAGTAAGGTGACATAGCTATTTAATTATTTTATTTTATTATGATTCTGCATATTCATTGCCAAATGTTTTGTCTTTAGTTCATTCTTTATTTGTTTTTTATTTTATTTTGTTTAACGTTCCTTATTTTTTTGTTGCAGTAATTTTAAGTATATTTTATTTAATGATACCAACAGCTCAGTCCATAAGTAGTATCCAGTGGTACAAGGATTAATGAATTATGAATTGCAAAGAATGTGGAAAGAACTAGTGATTGCCTAATTTGAGGTATTACAGTGATATTTTTCTGAAGGGGTTGAGGTAAATCACATAAATATACATCAGGATAGCAATTTTCTTGACTTAGATTTCATCTGAAGACACACAGAGTAATATGCAGGAGTGGTGTCCACTTTGTTATAAATATGTGTAGAAGAAATGGATCTGCTGATATCCATTAGTAGTATTTCAGATGAATGTAGTAATAAGATTGCATAAGGGAAACCCAGTTCTCGCACCAGCATATTTTATGTGTGCATATTTGTGTGCTATTAAAATTATGTTCTGAGTGTGGTGTGTTGCCATTGGTTGCGAGAGCAGATTTCTGACTGGCGCCTTTGCATGTTTAGGTAACTTTCAGAGAAGAAAGCGGTAGCTCCATATGCATACATGTAT
The DNA here is from genome assembly GCA_013340265.1 of Coptotermes formosanus. Taxonomy (NCBI): domain Eukaryota; kingdom Metazoa; phylum Arthropoda; class Insecta; order Blattodea; family Rhinotermitidae; genus Coptotermes; species Coptotermes formosanus. Next base: position 1,024,844 of record BLKM01000328.1, on the reverse strand, counting down.
ATTCACACACACACACACACACACACACACACACACACACACACACACACACACACACACACACTGTCACAGTATGATTGTCTTCTTAATTGTTTATTGTGGACTTTTTAACACAAGAGAAAGAACTAAACAAGACAACCAAGTATTGGAAGGGTGTCTGTGTGTGTGTGTGTGTGTGTGTGTGTGTGTACAAACATACATATATGTTTATAAAGTTGACCTTACAGATAGTGGAGAAGCCACACGAAGATATGATGCATTGGCTAAGTTTTTGCCCGCCAAAAAATGTTAATCTGAACTTTTATGGTTTTATTTATCTTAATAACCTTTCATGACACATGGTTTAGATATTGACTATTGTATGACACATCAAAGCACATTGCATTACTAATAATTTGCTTACACATCACGTGAAGATGACACAGTCATGCCAGAATGCATAGCCTGATTATGATATAAATATATGTGTAACCAAGTTGTGTGTGAAAAGACCGAAACAAAAGTATCATTTGGTTCATTCATTCATTTCAAGGATGTAGATGACCCTTTACATGTATCGTTGGTTACTATGACTGAAGCTGAAGTACAGTACATTTCTTATACCGGTATGTGATAATTTTCAAAATTTCTGTTACTTTAATTTATTTTAAGGAAGACTTCTCTCAGATTCTTTTCCTTTGAGCTGTAGGATTCTGACAAAACTGAGGTTAACATGTGTGATTTTAATTCATATAAATACATAAACAGGAGGTGGACATGATGTGTAAATGCAAGACCTTGCTAATGCCACCCAAAGGGTGCCATTTGTGTGTTAGTCTCGTACACATAAAGGCAGCTGTCATGATCCTTGGAAAATAGGTGACCAATTTTCTTGGTTGTTACCTGAATTACTGATGTAAAGGTCACTTCTACATAGACTAAATGTCTTTATCTTGAACTGGTGCATGGTGTACACGTCTTACACATTATGTTTGGAGATTAATATTTTATGATCCAAAGAAATTAATGGTTAAGCTGTCATAAAGTGGCAAAAGTGCTTTATGTACTGGGCATTTATTTTATTTTTTTTAAAGAAACACATGGTGTATATTTTACATCACTAACTTGCAGTGGATATGTTCTGAAGTGTAGTAGTTGGTAGGAATGATGATGTCACATCCTGTGTGATAGGTGATGTACCACTAGACTGCTTCTGTCCATCAGTGTCTTCTTCTGAAATTCCTGAATCAGATGTTATTTCTTTCATTACATAAGATATTTGAAATCAACCCTTTAAAGACGAAGCGTATCTGTTGTATATAAGGGCTCAGTGCATATCGCACTGTAAACACTCTCCACTTCGGTTATAAAAACTGATCTCTTAATGTTTTATAAGGCAAAAGTTGCTGTTTGTTCTGAGATCCATACAAAACACATAAACGCAATGTGGGCACCATGTAGAATTTTTTAATGTTAAACCTGGTGGTACGTAAAGTTACAGCTAGGCTTTAAAAGGTTAATGAAGTGATTATTACATGTGCAGGTGTTTTGGTAGATCTCTCACTGCCTGTGAGATGGTAGATGTGATATACCATCCTAAGTAAAAGTTTAGTGTGCTTTCAACAGTTGACTGTGGAGTCTCAGAACAGTGACTCATTATATGAACGATATATTATATAGTTTGAGGGATGGATTAGGATTGAGTTTTAAAAATTTTTAAACCAACTGAGACGCTTTTTGCTAGGCATACTGTTTTGAATTGGATCAATATTCAGTGAAGGGATTACCGTCACCACAACTTATATAGTGTGTATTTTGTTATATTTCAGGCTAGATGTTTCGACTGCCTTTTACAGTCATCATCAGGCCTTTCATATGCAAAATGTAAGTTTACATTTTGTATATGAAAAGCCTGATGATGACTGTAAAAGGCAGTCGAAACACGTAGCCTGAAATATAACAAAATGGACACTATATAAGTTGTGGTGACAGTTGTTCATTCGCTCAGCTCGGTAGCTGTGGTTGAGGACTCATGTGAAAGTTACCGCTTAGCTTGTAACGTTCACTCGCGGTTGTAACCAATATTTTACGTACGAGTGAAGAACTTTTGGAATTAATTCCTACGCAAGGAGGTGCTACTGGAGAAACGATTTTCGGTGAGACAGATAATTTACCAAAGGAATTTGGATTTTCATGTAACAAACTTGTGTGTACTATGACGGGTATTAACAGGACAGGCAATTTACGTATAATGCAACATTGAGGTGCGTTCGCGTAACCAATTTTGCCGTGAAAAAGCAATAAGTATTACATATTCTGAGTGCGTGTCTGTAGCCTTAGCTACCCAGCATGCAAAGTGCATGCGCCGTATTGTATGGTCGTCGGTGGCGTGTCCTGCTGTACTATATTTTTTTCCAGATTATCTCATAAACGTCACGATTTTCGGAAGAAAGTTGTTTAGCATAAAATGTGTGTTTTGGTATTAGCTACAACTTTTGTCTGAAACAGTTCTCGTTAGGAATAATTCAGAGAGATACTATCAGGTCTTCTTGTGAAGTAGCCGTTATTCTTGTCAGATTTTAATGAAACTCGAAGTTTCTCGACAGATTTTCGAAAAATACTGAAATATCAAATTTCATAAAATTCCGTCCGGTGGCAGCCGAGTTGTTCCATGCGGACGGACAGACAGACATGACGAAGCTGGTAGTCGCGTTTCACAATTTTGCGAAAGCGCCTAAAAACGGACTTGCCGGAAAATGAATGAAAAACTAGCCAGTAAAATGTACAGTTCTGTTATATAATGTGCCAAGAATTCTTCTGTGGCAAAGTTATGAGCTTGGAGCACACTTCAAAAGGAATTGTGTCAGTGGTTACCTTTTTTGTGCGTGAGGATTATGTCGTCGGCAGTTCGATTGTATTCTTCTTTATGTTGAGTGTAAACATGAAGATTTGCCATGTGACACTAAAATTATCTTGTTATCATGGCGCGGGGTGTTGAAAAAATTTTATTATTTAGTAAGTGAAATCAAGGCCACACCCAAGGGGGGAGGCTGCCGGGCTGCAGCCCCCCAAACCCCCAAAACCGAAATTTAAGTAACACAGATTTTGTAGATATTATGATATCAGAAGTTTTACGGGATTTCCCCTTCAGCCGAAATCAGCCACTGAAATCGTCTTATGAGTAGTACATTGGAATTTTGAAAAATACATTAATAAAACAAAAGAAAAACAAGAAGACAGGATATTGTGGTTGAGTCATGGAACATTTAGTTTTAATTGTATGTATATAAATGCAGTTGCAAAAAGTGTTGTACTCACAACATGATTTTTATAACATAATTTTTAAAATCACCAATTATATATAGCCACAGGTTCAGCCCCCCTCCCTCCCCCCCCCCCCCCCACAAGGAAAAACTGGGTGCGCACCTGAGTGAAATCATAGTTTTTAAAAACGAAACAAGACATTAGCGATAGAAGCATGAAGTATCATAGATGTCAGCCATTTTGTTTGATGTCACAAAGCAAATCACAGAATTGAGTGTGAAAACACTAGGAACGGACGGTTTAATGACAACATAAAGAACTTTGTAGGTACAATTTTGGATCTGAGAAACAAATAAGAAATGTAAATTTAATTCCGGTACATTTTGCAATACTCAAATCATTTTACTTGCGCGAATCAACTCTACGGTGTAGTCACCATCTAGAAAGTATTCGGCTGCTAAGAACGAAATTTTAAAATGGATTTAAAGATATGATGCTTTGTTAAGTTACATATAGCCGGTTCTTCGTACCGTGTAATTTTGGCGTTGATAAAGCAGGCGAGTATGTACAAATGGAACCAAAAGATTTACAGTGTGAGTCAGTCCTATAATAAAAATGTGGTGACGTCTGGTTGCCACGTCTTTGTACGTACTTAACTAGAATGTCGATTTACGAAAATATTTTAATTTACTCGCTACATATATGGCGATGTTTGGTAGCACATGTTTGTGTGAACATTTCTTTTCACTCATGTAACGATACAACAGCTTTGAAAGATTACAGCTATCAGGTACACGTTTGTCATGAATAATGAAACTGGCATCAACGCGAAATTTTAAATTGCGTTGGTATGCTAAGCGTTAGTAAAAGATACCAGGTTTCTGATAAAAACAAGTGATCGTGAGTGAGGTATTAGAACAGTGTCCGACCGGGTAACCGGTTAATCTAATTTAGATTTGCTTAAACATATCTGCATCTGACATAAATTATTGTATTTATGGATCCCGATATTTTTAGATTATTAAACCTTTCTGTGTACTTGTAAAGTTTTGTTACTCATCGTCAAATATGATAGCCCACTGCGGCTGGCATGCCACCAGCGAGTTTGACAAGCCTCTTCTAGACTGTCACTGACGGTGCCTCATAAAATGAATGAACATACATTGTAAGGGAATTTAAAAATTTAGTCCACCTTGTTTGGAAAAATAAATTATATCTGTTTGATGCTTACAAGAGGCTTGGATAGAAGAATCAAAGCTGTTTTTTTATAAAATTCTCAACAAAATTTATCGTAGGTACTTTTCATAATTCGTTCTCCATTATTCCTTTAACATTTTAAGGCCTAGCGGTAACTTTACATACGACCAGGTTTAACATTAAAAAATCCTACGTGGTGCCCACATTGCGTTTATGTGTTTTGTACGGATCTCAGAACAAACAGCAACTTTTGCCTTATAAAACATTAACAGATTGGTTTTTATAACCGATGTGGAGAGTGTTTACAGCGCGGTACGCACTGAGTCCTTATATAAAACAGATACGCTTCGTCTTTAAAGGGTTAAAGACGAAACGTGTCTGTTTTATAAAGGACTCAGTGCGTACCGCACTGTAAACACTCTGCACCTCGGTTATACAAAATTAATCTGTTAACGTTGTATAAGGTAAAAGTCGCCGTTTGTTCGGAGATCCATTCAAAACACATGAAAACAACGTCAGCACCGTATAGAATTTTTGAATATTGATCCTGGTGGTACGTAATGTAACCGCTAGGCTTTAAAAATTAAGGACTCAAAATTGAGTTGTAATACACTGTTAAATATGGTCAGTAGTTCCTTTTAAAGGCGAATTATTATTACCTTTAGTGTTCTACAATTAGAAATTTTAATATTGTTGTCATATTCACTCCTACATCGTATCTTAAATCAGACGGTCTTGCTACTTGTTAACTCTACTTTCACTGCAAGTAAGGAAATTTGTAACTTACTTGGTTTGATATTGTCATCTTTGACAAGAACCACTGTCGTTGTGATCACTACAATTATTAAAACGATTGCCATAAGCAGCATCACACCCCATCTTCCCACAAACATGTCTAGTTCGCCGTGTTATCGTCCTTGTTGGTAGCCACATACTGACACCTGAAAGGACGTTTGAACGAGACAACGCACGTGACGAGGCAAATTTACATTTTCATACGTATAGGCTGTTCGACGTCTTATCTGACGTTTTTGTTGTTTACCGTGCACATTTCCTTGAAATATCCTACCCGCCTGCAAAGGTACAAATTAAGTCCGGTTATGTCACGTTTTTTCCCGCGATAACGTAACAGCACGTAGGGGTTACAACCTTGAAATTCTAACACTGTTGCCTTTAGTTGTGGACAACATTTCTGCTTCGTGAGTTGTATGTTACTAGCAGTCCTATGTGCAAAACAAATCAGCACTGCAGTTTATCCACTACCCATACGAAGCCAGGACGGCATTCTGGGGTAGTAACTAGGGTACGGGATGGCCGACCAACGGATCTTTCAATACGTGGTAGGGAAAACAGATTTTTCTCTTCTCCCAAGTGTCCAGACTGGATCTGGGAATTATCCAGCCTCCTGTCAGTGTTACCAGGAGCTCTTTCCCCGGGGTAAAGGAGCCAGGACGTGAAGCTGACCACCTCCAAGCAGGATTGAGGCATTTTTAACTCTGGAAGATGTTAAAGTGGTTGTTGTGAATGGCATATGCTGTTGATTGCTGCCACAACGCTGACAAGACCTGTTATGGATTGTGTGGAACTTACAAGGTCTGACAAATAGCTACACAGCGTTCAACATTCAGTGGAACTTGGCATTGCCGCGTGTTTTTAAGTGGACAGTCTTCATGCTGTGTACAGTCAGTGTAAATACATCGGCTGTTCAGTGGGACTGGTGACGTAACAAGCGGGAAAGCGTGCACCGTCTAGATTTAAATAAACATTTTCTTGTTTTCTTGTAACGTAAGACTAAAGTTTATGCTAACAGGTCATGAAGGTCTAGAGGGGGCAGTAGAAGTATACCTTTCTTTCTTTAACCTGGGCCCTAGATTGGGATTGGTGGTCAACGCCACGCCCCGGCCGCTTTACCCCCGGGAAAGAGACCTGGTACCCATTATGCTGGAGGCTGGGGCCGTTCTGGACTGGTGCGGAAAACCTCGCCCATGCCGGGTTTCGTTCCTCGGACCTTTCACTTCGTAGCGAGTTGCTATATTGACTGCTCTATACCGACCGATTTTCACACACCTTTAGAAAATCAATTGTTTGGCAATTTGTACGGGGTGTAAACTCTGTTCTATTTGCAAGCAACAATGCAGTCAGCGTCCAGACTTTTTTTTACGTAGCCAATACTTCTATTGAACGTCCAAATAACATTTTTGCTTGAGAATACTAACATATTCCTGCACCTTAAATGTGTAGCCCAATACAGTTATTTGAGTTTAAATTATCAACAGACCTATGCGTCTGGAACATTTATACCAAGCGCTCTGTAACTTCGTTTCGCAGTCCTTCCCTCTTCTACCTACCTGTTCACAGCAGGTGTCGAGGTTGTTTATTTTTAGTTGATCACACTCAAACACACGGCACAGTCGGTAGGACTCCTCTGGACGAGGGATCGGACCGTCGCAGAGACCTCTACCTGACAACACAAACACTGTACAAGACAAACATCCATGCCCCCGGTGGGATTCGAACCCACTATCCCAGCAAGCGCTCGGCCGCAGACCTACGCCTTAGATCGCGCGGCCACTGGAATTGGCGCGCTGTATACCTTACCCGTGTGTAAAGCCGTCATGGTATCTTTTTATTAAATATCCGTAATCGAAACCACAAAAACATTGTATTTAGGGTGCAACCCCTAATTGTCTATATTTTATCTCCTGCATGTTTTGGCCCCTCTTGGGCCATTATCAAGGATTAGCAAGTAATTACGAAGATAAATGTATAAAGTTACATGTGACGTAAACTGCAGAAACTGGAATTTAAGAATCGAGTTATTATTAAAAAATGTCCGTGCAGATGTACAGTAAGCGTTGTATCTGTTGCAAGCGTCTTCGAATCTATTTATTATAAAGAAAACTTCCCTCTAGATTCACAGAAATCCTTGTATCTGTTGCAAGGTTCTTTAAATTGATTTATTGTACAAGGCTTCCGTCTAGATTCACAGAAATCTTTGTATTTCTTGCAAGGGTCTTTGTGTAGGAGATAAAATATTGACAGTTAGGGGCCCCTCTTAATGCTTATTTGTTGGTTTTAATTACTCCATTTTCTTTATTCTTTATGTTCAAGAATTCCTAATAAATAATTATGCTATGTGTTAACATCGTCAATAACTACAACAGTCCTACTTCAGTAGTATACTTCTGCTGCCCGTATATTCGGAAGCTCGCGGGTTCGACTCCCGTTGGTGTCATTGGAATTTTTCATTGACGTAATCCTTTCTGTCGCACTATGGCCTTGGGGTCGACTGAGCCTCTAACAGGAAGGAGTGCCAGGAATATTTGCTGGGGTTAAAGGCTGCCGGTGCATAGGGCTGACAACCTTACCACCTTCATGTGCTGATTGTGTAAAAATGTGTGAGCCTCAACTTCCTGGAACCCTAAGGGCCTGTTCAGGCCTGTAATGGGATTGCTTTAGCTTCTTACCCAAGTATGCCTTCATGGCATGGACAGGGCGCCAGTATTTCACCTACGAAGTAGAGCCTCGAATTTAGTAAACTTTGGTGATGGGCGAAATTAACCCTTTAAAGACGAAGCGTATCTGTTTTATATAAGGACTCAGTGCGTACCGCGCTGTAAACACTCTCCACTTCGGTTATAAAAACCAGTCTGTTAATGTTTTATAAGGCAAAAGTTGCTCTTTGTTCTGAGATCCGTACAAAACACATAAACGCAATGTGGGCACCACGTAGAATTTTTTAATGTTAAACCTGGTCGTATGTAAAGTTACCGCTAGGCTTTAAAAGAATAAGAGCAGATTGAAGTCGGGGAATGCTTGCTATCATTCGGTGCAGAATCTTTTCTCTTCCAGGTTGCTATCCAAAAACACAAAGATTAGGACACACAGAACTATAATTTTACCTGTTGTTTTGTATGGGTGTGAAACTTGGTCTCTCACACTGAGGAAGGAACAAAGACTGAGGGTGTTCGAGAATAGGGTGCTGAGGAGGATATTTGGGCCTAAGAGGAACGAGGCGACAGGGGAGTGGAGAAGACTACATAACGAGGAACTTAATGATCTGTACTCATCACCAAATATTCGGGTAATCAAATCGAGAAGAATGAGATGGGCGGGGCATGTAGCACCTTTGGGGGAAGAGAGAGTTGCATACAGGATTTTGGTGGGGAGACCTGAGGGAAGGCGACCACTTGGGAGACCCAGGCGTAGATGGGAGTATAATATTAAAATGGATCTTCAAGAAGTGGGACGGGGGCATGGACTGGATTGAGCTGGCTCAGGATAGGGACAGTTAGTGGGCTCTTGTGAATGCGGTAATAAACCTCCGGGTTCCATAAAAAGCGGGGAATTTCTTGACTAGCTGATAAACTGTTAGCTTCTCAAGAAGGCCTCTGCTCCATGGAGTTAGTTAGTTAGTTAGTTAGTTAGTTAGTTAGTTAGTTGGTTGGTTGGTTGGTTGGTTGGTTGGTTGGTTGGTTGGTTGGTCGGTCGGTGACGGGCATGATACGCATACCATCTGGCTGCCGAGTCCGCGTGCTCCACTTGCCTGCTATTGTACAGTTCACTCTCAGCTCAGCCAAGTTCTGTGTTTCATAAAGTGAGGTTTATTACTTTCGTGCTTTATAGAATGAGACACTCCTTTAATCATGTAATGTATTTTATGATTGGGAAGGTGTTTTATTTATTAAGAAACCTGCCTCTATCGACTGCCGAGGTTAAGAATGAGTGGAGCTGTGCTTCCACTGTCCCTGTATGTCTTCATGGCTTGTTTAGGGGACATTTTACGTTTACCATTTTTTTAAAATAAACTGCTATGTCTGTTATGCTTTTGATGGTTATTTGTTACATTTATTGCTGGTACACTTTAAATTTCTCGAATCAATTAGGCGTTGTTACACTGAAGATGGATTCCGCTGTTCATGACAGCCTTATCTTTCCCAGGTAATTATGAACATCGAGATTTTGCCCTATATTGGCCCTCACGCGTAAACTGGGACTCGGAGAAATTTTTTTAGGCTAAAAAGTATTTTGAACAAAAGTTGTGGCGACAACTTAAACGTACGTTTTGTGCCCAGTACACGTTTGTCATAATTCTTACGGTTCTTATACACTGCGTGTGTCACTGTGAGTGGGTAGTGCTACTGGTTTGTGTTCGCGAGATTGTAGTTGCAGGTCGCGGCTTGGAGACGGAATGTTCAGCCAGTTGTTTGTTTTTTCCCGCTGTCCTTCGAGGAAAATACCAGAACAGCATTTCGTATTAGACATGACCACTTTCTTCTGCTTCATTTTAAATTCGTTATTCATGGCTACATGATCTGAGCTTTAAAGTGTCGTTAATTAACCACAAATAAACAATAAATAAGTTAATAAGTGAATGAATGAATGAATGAATGAATGAATAAATAAATAAATAAATAAGTGTACAAATAAATAATATCTGACGGTGCTACACATTACGATGAAATTTCGTCATCGTTGTCATGAACGTAATCAAGGTTAAGGTCTCAAAACCTGTTCATTTAAATCTCAAGGCTTTCTCGATCTTTCCGTCTTTGTCTTGGTCTGCCCATAATCCCGCCGTTCCCGAGGCTGGTGCAGAAAGACTAGCTCGGGCAGACTGTTTCTTTCCATTTGTTTTAGGCGATCTCTTCATTCCTTCTGATGCCATATTGTGCCTTCTCATGTACCGTCCACATTTAATCTTTTGCAGATGTTAGCGTTCCTTTGGTAGTTCGGTCCAGTAAGACCTAACAGTGGCCTTGAAAAAATGTCACGTGCTACTTCCAGTTTTAAAGACACCTCTCTCCTTTGTAGTCCAATCTCCGTGATATAACGCAAAGATGCTTTATAACTGATATATACAGGCAATTTTATGGCTATTCTCATACAGTTCCCAAAATTTTGTTTGGGTGTTTCGTTCATTTGATTATATCTTGTGGTTTTATGTTAATATAATTTTTCTCATTTGATATTAAATTTCAAGACAAAGTTAGAGACTTGTTGCATAATTTGTAACTTGGATTTGTAATTTAAGTTTTCTGTATATATTTTTTTACTCCGTTGATCAACGGCCATGGGCAGGAGCTGTGCGTGCAGTCTCTTTGTTTGATAGTCACATTTCAGATATTTCCTTGTTCTTGTTATTGAGCTGCTGTCACTTTCAGGCTTGTAACTCTTTTTCTGTAAACCCTCACATAAAATTGGTGTTTCCATATCTTTCAGTGACACATTTTTGTCAGTTGTTTTACAGTACAGTGTTGACTTTTTGTTATCTGTATTCTGCATTCTTTATGAAGGTTCCCATCCAGTGCCAAGTTCTTGTGGCACTCGTGTATGTCTTTCACTGTATTCTGAATTTGTAATATTTGCCTTATATTTGTATTATTTTGGGGGGTCCAGTTTTTTAAGTTCCAGCAGTGATCCAGGAAATATCGCCCATGCTGCTTCAAACTGTTGGGCTCCTTTCCCTACACTACCCATATTTCACTTTCATGCCCGATTGTGGCCTTTGATGTTGTGTTACATATCTTAATTTGTCATTTGTTTGACCAAATTTCCCCTTATTGTGCCATTCATTCTCTTATATATGTGTATGTTTTTTTCCATTCTTCTGAAATTCTGTTTCCTAAATTCTCGATTTCCATGACATTGCCCTGAAGGTCCTTATCTTTACACACTATCAGTACAACTTTGTACTGTTTGATTGGAACCTGTATATTTACACAGTTTGACCAAAGCTCAAGAGTGGACAGTTTTAATATTATACTCATGTGTTTAATCACAGAATAGAGGTACATACAGCAAAGGGTTAATTAAACAATGATAAGACAATAGTATTTCCTGTACAGGTATTTAATTCTGTGTACCACACCATTTTAATAGGTACATGATCATCAGCTACATGTACAAGTTTTAACCAATCTGCATTAAATTATATGTCAGGATAGCTAAGTATCTCAAATCTAAACAACACTGCTATGCATTTGATACATTACGCATTTATAAATTACCAGTGGATGTGTGTTACACATGAGAGCTGTGTCTTCAGCACTTAGTTTCCAGCCTTCACATGGCAGTGTCATTCTTTGCCTAGGAAGCAACAATTTTTTTGTGCCTAACCATAATTACAAGATTAACCGGTGGTGATGGTGATAACTTTAATGTGAACTGATTCTGCCACCTAAACCAGGACATACTGTGTGAGTGACTGAATTTCTTGACACTGCCATTTCAGCTGGACTAATCCAGGAATTCTTTCTGCATGGAGTAATTTACTTAACCTATTATGTACCAGCAACAACTGTTGGTCATGAACACAGTAGTAGAGAGAACAGCTATCCCACAACCTTTACCTGTTAACTTTCCCAGTTATTATTGCATGTTAAGTAAGTACAGCTGCCAGCCCAGATGCTGTGCCTGTTAAGGTAGCACCCTGGGATTCATGTAGGGTTGTGTGTAAAATGAACATCAGTTTTGTCAAATTGTGTAATAGCTGTCAATGATAGGTGTATTACTGTGGGTAAGCTTCCAAAGAGCAGTAACTGTTGATTAGAAGTCAGCACCGAATGCTGAATTTAGTGTACAAGACAGGAGAAGTTGGATATTATGGACATGTTGCTTTCTAAATGTCTGGTGTGTGTTGGCAGGCAACTGGAACCTCCATCAGCCATTGATTAGTGGTTTCCGTCACTGCTATAAGTACCATCAAATTCAGACAGTAGTTTATCACACTGTGTGAAGTCTCCCATCTGTGCTGTGGCTGTGTAACAGAGTCTGCTTCGTAGACATGCTGTGTCACATGCATTGCTAGCGTCTTTGACGTAATGCCTGGAATGTAAGAATATAACTTTAATGCTGAAATTATTTACCAAAAATTTAGTTCACTTTTGTATTTATTCACGTGCTGACAAACCAAATCAACAGAAAACAAAAATAACAGAAACAGCGACACTGATAATCTTCATTTAAGCAATTAATGCTCACTATTATAAGTAAAGGTGCAGTTATCCCTGCTTATGTTGTGAATACACACAGGACAATGGAGGTATATCTCCACACATTCTTAGTCTTGGCACTAGATGGAGCTGAGTGGTCAGCTTTATGCCTTGGCTGCTTTGGACCCCAGGGAGGAGCTCCTGGTACCCATTAAATAGGAGACTGCACCAGAGCCAGTGTGGTTATTTTAGAGAAGAGAAAAATCTCTTTCCTCTGTCAGGGATTGAAACTCGGATCCTCCAGCCTCTAGCCTAGTCACTATAACGACTATAGCATCCTGGCAGTGACTTAGTATTGCTGTTACTATCTTATGTTATTCTCCTGTTTTCAGACATTCTCTGTCCATATGTTAATCTACACATCTGAAGTTATTTTAGTGTCACATGTGTATGAGCATTGGGCTTGTGACAGTAGTGACGTGTGGTTACTAGTACCTGACTGAATGTTACTGTGTAAGTGAATTCAAGAAATCGTAGTCACTTGCTTAATGAAATCGTAGCGTTGCTTTTATTTTTTGGCTGGGGGGAAGTGCATGTAAAATGTTGGTTAGGAAACTTCATGGGAAAAGCCCATGTGGGAAAGGAGGATAATATTGAGATAGCATTTGGGAATGCAGTGCATAGATACAGACTTCATTGGACTAGCTTAGGATATGACTCATTGATGTGCATTTGTCAACACCCTAGGAATGTTTGGATTTCATGAAGTAAGGAATTTAATTTGTTTTTAATTTAATTAACCAGCTCAAAAACTATTGACTCTTAAATTAGGACCTTGAACCATGAATATATCTGTACATATGTAAATAACCATTTTTTTCTGATTAATGTAATATTGTGAATGACTAAAACTCTTTCACGAAGTGCTAAGTACTTATATAGTAATAACACTTGTGAGCTAATGACAATAACTGTCATGCATAAATTACCTGGAGTACTCTTCTAGAAGACTTCTGTTGGTAGCAAATACGTGTGTTAGTTTATCCAGTTCTAGAGCAGTCAGAGACTCCACTCCATACTCATCTTTGAATGAATATAGTTTAAACCAGGTTGGACTTTCACTGCTATTTTTGTTTGCTTCTTTCAGATCAAATATCCAAGATTCAGCATCTAGAACATCCTGAAAATAATTCCCAATAATGATTAAGCTTTATATTGGCGATAAACTATTCTGATTCTGATGGAAATATTTGTAGGTGTTTGTACGTACACTGGGCACAATGCATCATTTACTGATAATTCTGCTGTTAGGCATTATATAGTGTGAAGCAGCCAGCACTTTTTTTAGCCAGTATGCATGCCAACAAACGTGCCAAAAGTCACACATCTGCTTGTGTGTTGTACAGTTGAACCTTGATTTTCTTTTTCATTAGGCTGCCAGGAAGTATTTTTTAAGACCAGTAGCGTCAGTTACTAACGGGATTGTTACATAAACCAGAAATAATTACAGTATCTATGTGTGTGTCATTCCTTCATCTTCTATTGAATTGTCAGTTGTTGTTGTTGTTGTTGTGACTGATTTATCAGCAGGTCCACTGAAATGAAGTGGCCCTTACATAAATATTGCTTACAAAGTGCAATTCTGGCTCTGCCCTCTATTCATCTCAGTGACTGAAACTTTTAAATCAGCAATAACAATCTGCTACAGAGTTTCTGAACTGTGCTCAGATGATGTATCTCTTTGTCTCAGAGTGGAACTTTACATACTTATCACAGACAACTTAGTTTTTATCTCAAACTACATTTTTAATGTATTTTGTAAACACAGGTGCAAGAACTTTTTTTTATTTTAAACAAAGTTTATTTATTCCATGCATATAATGGGTTGTAGAAATGAAACTGGTCACCATTTTTCTAGGCCCTTTTGACCTATGCTGGAAAGTTTATGTCATGTATCATACATATTTCATTCTAAGGCTTCACTTACTTTCTTGGGGTGCACATGCTACTGACTGGTGCCTGTCTGCTGGGCCACACGTTAATTTCCAGTTTATCACACAAAGCTATCATTGTATTATTCAAATTACGTGTCCTCTGTCATTGTATTATAATTAAATAACAGAAAACAAACAAATAGTTTGGAAGTCTTCCTGACATTCAATACAGGAAGTAGAAGACTTGATATTATAGTAGAGTATGGCACGGATATGAGATTGCAGTCTTTTAGTGTCATGTCTAGCAATTTACATGGTCACATATAGCATAGTCTTCCATCTGTATGGTGCTACAGGCCAAAGCAGACCAGGATCTCCTGTTTTCTGGGTTCATGAATCATGTTTATAGACATCTGGTAGGACTCCTTGGATGAGAGATGAATTATTGCAATTCCTCTGCTTAAACAGGAAAATACAAACACAGAAGAAATGCAGACATCTGCCCATGAACTGAGTTGGGTTCAAACCTATGATCCAATTGTTCAAGTGGAGAAGTCATTGCTTGCCTTACACTGCACAACCACTTTGACTGGCTCATAAAATAATTGTGCAGAAATGGGAATAAGCTCAGCACAGTACGGCCCTTTTTCTAGTGGAGACAATTGAAGTACTTGCTAATTGTTGTTACACACAAAGTTCAGATTTGTGTGGATATGGTTTCCGTACATGTAAGTCTAATTCTGTGATATGTGACACTCACTCACAGTGACTCTCATTATGACATCAGAAGGTGTTATGTCTACACTGGACTGCATCACAATGATATTTTGTCATATACAGCTCAACATATTTTCCTTTGAGTGTCATTTGTCTTTAGGATTTGAGGATTTCAGGATTGTGAAGACTGATGTGGTCTTCTTGAAATGACACTGTGTGGTCTGGTGGTTAGGTAACAATGTTTCATGAGAACATATTGTCGTTATCTACCCTGACGTGAGCGGCAGAATATTTCTCTCGTTAATTGGTTACGATTTGTAAGACTGCACAATGTCATAACCCAGATGACCACAGTATGAACGTCTCTATTCTGTCTTCATCTGATGTACTCACATAGGTTGTAGAATTAATGGTGTAAGTCTTGTAATTAGAGTTGAGGTGAGTGAATGGTGTAACACTTCCACCATTGATTGCCACACTGATAGGTTGATTTGGATCTTCAGCAGCATAATAGACATGAAAGTGATCATTATGAGTGTGTCCATTGAATATTGCTGCTATTGTGTGATCAAACCTGAAAATAAATATGCCCATTTTAAAAATTTGGAATGTGCAGGGCATGTAGCACATATGGGGGAGATGAGAAGTGTATACAGGGTTTTGGTGCGGAAACCTGAGAGACAGATATCACTTTGAAGACATAGGCAGGCGTAGATGGGAGAATAATATTAAAATGGATCTTCAAGATATAAGATGGAGGTGGATGTGGATGTGGGCTGCATTGATCTGACTGAGGCAGGGGCATGTGGCAGACTCTTGGAAAGATGGTAATGAAACTTTGGGTTCCATAAAATGCAGGGAAATTTCTTGATTAGCCAAGGAGCTGTTAGTTTCTCAAGAAGGACTCTGCTTGATGGAGTCAGTCAGTTAGCCAGCCATCCAGTCAGTCAGTTAGTTATGTGAGCATGCGGGACAAAATCACAACATAAATACTGATATGTGTGTCACAGTAATGTATGTAAGATTATATACCTTCTTTGTGCCTTGTGTACCAAAACTTCTTTTATAAAGAGCACTTAATTTGTCTGATATGAAAACATCAGCATTCGGTGAATTTAAGTAACGTGGCAGAGGGTTAAAAACTCTTGGCAGTTCTAATTGTCATTACAAGTAGAACAAATATGTAATAGAAAAATTGAATACTGTCTGAATTCTGGTGATATTTACAAGGACAGAACATACAGATGACAATTTGGGTAGTGTGTGTAGTATAGGATTTATGCTAAACTCATTAACAGTGGCTTGGTGGTGGTTACTAACCTGTCAATTATCCTGTGGAATTCTCTGCTCCAAGTTCTGAGACATTCTGAATCTCCTGAAGGGATATGCCCAAGAATGTGAACCTTTTCTTCATTTTTCTCTGCCTCGTACAGTGTGTCAGCCAGCCACTGAAGCTGACCATCTTGGTCTTTAGGGTTATAGAACAACCACCTGTCAAATCATCAGTTATTCATTCTGAATGCTGTTATGTGTGTTTTCATGCCATAAAATAGAATCATCTTTGTCATCGACACAAAATCCAAAATATCACCAGCCTTTTCAGCACCTACTGAATGTACGGACACCATGCAGTTACAAACCACAGTCAGTGTAGAGGATGAACTGAAAATTACATGATAGATGTAATCTCATGACAGTGAATTGTTATGTATCCTGAAAATGAACATTCTTCCTGTTAGAATACTGAAGTAAGTCATAAGATGACATCAGTAACAGAGTATGAGAGATGTGACTCTGTCTGGGTGCATAGTATACTCTTATTGGTTTAAAGAGATTGCTTTTACTCTGAACATTAAAGTTTCCAAGTGTCTAATTTTTATGACCAGAACTGCAATTTGTATCTGTCATATATGTCAAAAACTTAAAGTAAAATTTGTTTCTTATTTACCAGTTAAAGGTGTAGCAGACATTACTGTTTAGGGCTATAATTCGAAAACCAGGCTTTGCGAGCGCAGTGTAGAACCCTCCTCGCAAAATAGTTTCTTTGGCTTCTTCTGGCAGCCAATCAGACCACAGGTCTGCTACCAGCTTGTATAACCACTGTGTGGAAACTTTCTCATCATCAATGTCATGTGGTGCAAACCTGTAACATAATAATATCGCCAGTTAACCATGGTTGCACAGTACTGAATCTCTGCAAATGTACTGTGTACACTGTACCACGCTTAAGAAGATTGAAGTGTGTTTTCAAAGTAAACAGGTAAAGCAATCCCATTACAGGCCTGGACAGGCCCTGAGGGTTCCAGGAGGTTGAGGTTCTCGTATTTCCAGACAATCGGCACTTGAAGGTGCCGCACCGGCCTGGTACTCATTTCTGTTAGAGGCTGAGTCGACCCCAGGGCCATAGTGCGGCCGAAAGGATTATGCCTATGAAAAATTCCAATGACACTATCGGGAATGGAACCCGCGACCTTCCGGTTTGTAGCGCAGTGCCTCAACCAACTGCGCCACCGCGGCCCCGTGTTTTCAAAGTAACTATGTGAAATTCTGTTCCCTGTACCGGTATAAAAATGTCTTTTCTTTTGCTGGGCCGGACGTATATCTCCAATGTGAGGGAGAAAGGAAAGCATGCAAATTTTTGTTATGGCAGCCGCATGAATCATGACAACTTGGAGGACCAAGAAATAGACAGAAACTTAATATTATAAGGGTGGTTTTATACTAAATTGAACTTCTTTAGGATTTGGCTGGTTGTGGTCCTCTGTGTTTGTAGGGTTAATGTTTATATAAAGGCATAAAATAATTTTTATATTGTTTCAATAAATTTTAAGAAAGTTCTATGAAGGCGTGAAAACTGAACATAGAGCAACATCTACATCTAACAAGTAACTCTAAAGAAGAACTACACAAGAATACGTGACCTGTGAGGTGAAAGATATCTCTAAAAAATGACTCAAAAGTGCTGAAAATTGTAACCCACTAATGAAAGGAACACTCACACATTTAGTGGGCTTGGTTCGTGGTTTCCCAGAATTGGAAACACAGGCGTATCTGGAAAGTCAGCTTTCAGGCGTCGTGTAATGTTTGTTATTACTTCAGTATTTCCTGGAATACTTGTATTCCATACTGCATGGTCCACAAAGTCTCCAGTCACGTAGATATAATCAATTTGCTGTGGAAGTAAAATTAAAAAAAAAAATGTGGCTGTTTACACGGTTTGAAGTTACATTCTTTAATTTGCTGTGGTGTTTGTATTTATGTGATATTGTGTATCAAGGTAGAGCAATTCTTTTCTTGGACAAGGGCTATTTGAAAAATTCAAAGCCATACATGGGCTGCAAACTAACTGTTAACCGTTATTAGGCGCATTCGCTTAATTGTGAAAAGCGACTCTTAGCCCTGTCATGCCTCTCTGTCCGTCCGTATAGAACCACTCGGCTCCCAGTGGATGGACTTCTATGAAATTTTATATCTGAGTATTTTTCGAAAATATGTGTAGCAGGTACAAGTTTCATTAAAATCTGACAAGAATAACAAGTACTTTACATGAAGACCCATGTATATTTATGATAATCTCTCGCTGAATTCTTCTTAGAATTAGAAATGTTTGAGACAAAAGTTGTAGAGAAAATCAAAATACATGTTTTATGTTCAGTGACTTTTTTTCCCGAAAATTATGCCGTTTATGAGATATGTGGAAAAATATGTAGAGCCAGACGGGCCACAGATGACAATACGGCGCATGCGCTTTGCGCGCCGGATAACTAAGGCAATAATACAGACACACACTGATAATATTTAATACGTGTTGCTTTTCCACGGCAACAATGGTTACGCGAACGCGACTCAATGTTACGTTGTACGTAAATTGCCTCTTTTGGTTTATAGTTCTGAGTTGCTGTGAATGAGATTAGAACGTGCTGTTGGATCCATATGGTTAGGTGCATTTTTATCCTGTTACCTGGTGACAGAAAGTGGTCCTGTTTCCATGAAACTCTGTTCTTCTTGGAATATCAAAAGACAGACAAAGTCCAAGTATCCTATCGTAAAGGGGAGTCACGTTTTGTGAGGCAAGTTCGTCTGTTACCATCCTGCATGGGTCTGTTTCACATGTGGGGGTAGAACAGAGACGTTGAGATGCCAGAATGAAGTTGCCTACAGACAGAACTAAGTTTTTATCTAGTTCCCACCCCCCAAAAAAACTTTCTTCAACACTTAACCTTCGTTCAGTGTTGAACAACACCTTTTGGCCCGCGAACCTACTTTATTGTCGGAATTATAAATATTGGGTTCAAGATGTAGTTATCCATCTTTCAGCCGTTATAATATTCTGGTTTAGTCTACTTCGCGGGGGGGGGGGGGGGGGGGGGCGGGCTTTACTCAAAATTTGAACTTAGGTCAGAAGGTTTTATATGTTTATGTGTATGAACATTGATTCTGGCAAGCTGGCCATTCTTTGCGTGATTTCAGGATTGCTCCGCCGTGTAAATGAGATCTGCACTCTTCTGGGATGTTACGCAGCATAGATTGATAGTTAGTTACCGACGTTTCGGGACAAACTATGGGTTCCATCTTCCAGGGTCAAACAAGATTTGGGCTGCTTGACCCTTGAAGTTGGGACCGATAGGTTTTCCCGAAACGTCGGTAACTAACTGCCAATTTACGCTGCATAGCATCTCAGAAGAGCAAAGCTCCTTCCCTTCTTGCTTAATAATTTGTTTATTGATAATCTTAAAAGCATGATTTTTTACCGGATGAGTTGCTTTAATTTGCCTTAGTGTGTCATCAAAAACATTCCAGGGTGTATCACAAGTGAATTCGCCCCAGTAACCAGCTTCTGCTTCAGGTCTTGGTGGTAGACCTTGATCACTTCTGCAGCACATTGGTGCATCACATTCTGCATTCCCACCTGTCAGGTATGTTGGCTCATAATGTATGTCCGACAGTTGGATGATTGTCAGAACATCAGCGTCCTGAAAACATGTTTTGAAGCAATACTTCAATGCACTATCAGCTTGCACTCTGTATTGTTAACAAGATACATATTCACGCAATCACACTGATGTGTGAGATCAAACAAGAGAGATCAGTACATTCTCTTACTGTGTGTTGCTGGTAGTGTAGTTACCAGGTTTTGATGGAAGGGTGTTGGGTCATGTCTGAAAGATTGAGGGCTTTATGTGGGATTTTATGGAGGATCATGTGCTGTTTTTTCTAAAAGTCACAGTTACCATTGCTAAAAACCAAGTTTATGAACACAGATAATTACACCAATTATAAAGCCCTGAAAACATTTTATGTAAAGCACAATGAAAGTTGCATATAATATGATAATATTTAGGAAATTTGGGTGTTTAATATGTGAACAGTACTTTGGTGGTAAAAGATCATTATTGGATGCCATTTTTATATTACATTTTCATGTGTTGTGCATGGTAGATTCAATTGGAATTTATTATAATCTGCTGCATTAAAAATAGCTAGAAATTAACATGGGCTTAAAATTGCTTTATGTTAAACTTTTGCCATCAAAAGAAGAGAAAAATGAGTGACAAATAGTGAAAAGTAAAAGTACAGCCCATGCTTTGAAGGCATATAAGGGTAATGGAGGTGTATCTTGACTCATTCTTAACCATGGCACTAGGTGGTAGTAAGTGGTGAGCCTCATGCCTCAGCTGTTTTTACCACTGATGACCGTTGAATAGAAGACTGGTTAGGGTGCAGAGCCAGCCTGGACATTGTGGAGAGAAGAGAAACCTCTTGCACCTGCCAGGACTTGAAACCTGGATTTTCCAGCCCATAGGCTAGTCACTGTACTGAATATGCTATCTCAGAGTGCAAAATAGTGTGACTGTTGAATTGTTCATACTGATAAAAATTTCATTCAAGGTTACATAAATTTTTTGTGTGTGTAAACTATGCCTTAAACATTAACAACTTGTCTTTTGTTTGATATTGTTGTGCATAGTTACAATATTACAGAAAACCCCTTCACATTCAGTAATTTAATGTGCACTCAATGGTTTATGCTTACCTCTGCTTTTGTGTTGCCAGTCCTTTTGACTTTTGGCTTGGGTCCAAGATCAACATTAACAGTCCATTCAAGACTAGGATCATCTTTAAAACACTCATTGCCTTGAAGAAAGATTCCACAAATTCTGCTAGAACTGAGGTCTTCAGTCTTATTGAATATATAGAATACTGTATCCTGTTGAAGATGTAATATGTCATGATTACATTTTAATATTATGAAATGCGCTTAATGAATGATTGAGACTTTGTGTCATAATTTCAGTTTTTTGACCTTGTTTTGCATGTATGTATGAAAGCACATGATATGGGCACATCATGTCCCTCTTTATGAATATTAGTCATCTGTATGTACTTTCACTTCACTTCACTTAGTCCGATCCTCTCCTACTTTGCGGTGTATATGGAATGACTCTAATTTCTGTTTAGGCACTGATATTTCTGTTCATCTATAAGTATTTCTGTATCATGTTTCAGTTTATTTATACCTTGCCAGATTTACCTGAGATTTTCTATGGTGGACCTAGGTTAATAAAATTTGGTGACATTTTTATGATAAATACTGCTTATATAAGATGTGCTTGAAGATTCTAGTGTTGACTGCTCTTATGGTGACATGTATGAGGTTTGACCATTCAAAGGACAGAAGTACAGTGGTTACAATGTATAGGCTACCACCTGCCCCAGTTTTAAAAACTTTGCATTTGACCTACAGAGTGTATTTATAGGTTATGTGTGATTCTCAGAATAAACACCAGTGGTCCATAAATAGTATTAACTGGTTTGTCTTTGTAATAGAGATGCAGCATATTTTTTGTAAGAACAGTCTGAATTTCTAAGTTTTATTTAGGTGAACTTTGGTCTTGATATGCTAAGTTGCTCATGACCTTCTGAGATTATGCACAGGCCTTCATGCATATATGCACATATATCCAGAAGTCAGTAGCACAAGTGAGTTTTCTTAATCGTGTGAACTATAGCTGCTTGATGATGTATTACGTGTTGGTGTCATATGGTGCTGTTCAGTGCGTGTTATTGGACTGGCATTACACCAGCACTGATGTACGTGAACTTTTGCAAGCTAGGCACAACATTTTTTTTGCGGCTGCATTTGTAAAACTTTTGATTTGACTGTCTTGAGGCCATATATATTTATTTTTTCTCAGACTACTAGTATTACATTAGCATATTTTATATAAAACTGTGTAGGTCTGTCCCTTAATTTTCGTATATAAATTTTATGTGTGTCATTTATATGTTAAAATGTTAAAATTTGTTGCTTTTAGACATAAGTCTTTTAGCACATGTGAAATTAATATTTCTTTAAAGTATCCATCAGTTATTACTTCGATTAATTTAACTCAGGGGCGCATCCAGAGGGGGGAGGGGGCGGCTGGCAGGCTGCAGCCCTCTCCAAATCCCCCAAAACCGAAATTTAAAAAAAGAACAGATTTTGTAGATATTCTGATATCGAAAGTTATACTTGATTTATCCTTCAGCCGAAATCAGCCAGTGAAATCAGCTGGTGACTAGTACATTAGAATTTTTAAAAATCAATTAAGAAAATTTAAAAATAGCAAGAAGATAGGACGTTGTGATTGAGTCATGGAACGTGTAGTTATATTTGCATGTATATAAATGCAGTTGCAGACGGTGTTATGTTGTGCTTGCAACACGAGTTTTGTAACATAGCTTTTAAAATCAAACAAAAAGTATATATAGCCTCAGGGTCGGCCCACCCTCCCCCCCTGCGAAAAATTCTGGGTGCACACCTGGTTTAACTTACGTCTTTTTTTACTTGTGTGATTTATGTCACTAACCCCTTGATAATTTAGTGATTAAAATACAACAATATAATAATATGCAACAAATAATAATATGTATTAATTTTACCAAAGAAAGCCACTTACCAAATTCAAGTCAATAACCCCAGAACACACGTTTTCATCGTAGTTTGCAATTTGAACGCACAGGGTAGTTATAAGTTTTAACACATCGTCCCGTGAACGATTTTGTATATATTCTACCACAGCATCTACCGCTGCACGGCATGCTACACATATGATATCGTCACGTGCTGTAATGGCTGTACTTGGTTTCATGCTAAATAGATGTGTTAGAGGCAGATAATTCAGTATTTCAGAAAGCCTTGGTGTGATTTTTCCAGTTTCATCAAATTTTTTCAGCTCACGTGAGACCTCATCTGCCATCTGCCTTTCTGTGCCTGAGAAACAGAATGTTGAAAATAAACCAGAGATTTTACAGTGTGATCAAGTCTTGTAGGGAATTCAGATACACTTCCCAATGACACGCTTTTTATAGTAATATTTAATATAGACACAACTTTTATTGTATTTACATTTGGCAGTGGGTTTAGGGTTATGAGGAAAAGCAAAAAGGAAATACAGAACAGAACCTGCACACACGAGATTTATTGTGTCATTGCTGAATGTTGCTTTAAGAGACCGAGTAGCAAATAGACAAGATTATAAATAGAGTACTCTCGTGACATAGTATGCAGACTTTACCAAGCCATTCTGTATTTTAAAATGTCGTATGGGGTTTCAGTAAAGTAAGAGTAAAGTCAACCCTATAACCTGCCATGAGGGCACAGAGGGGGAGTAGATGTATACCTTTACTCTTTCTTTAACCACAGCGCTAGATGGGAGTGGGTGGTTAACGACACGCCCTGGCCGCATTACCCCCGGGGACTGACCCTTTACCCATTGTATAGGAGGCTGGGTGGGACCCAGGGCCGGTCTGGACGTGTGTGGAAAACCTCGCCTCTACCGGGATTCGATCCCCGAACGGTTCAGCCCGTAGTGAGTCAAAAATGATAACTAACTTTAGCATTGTATGGCGTAATTTTATGCACTTATTCTTAATGATTTGTGTGTGTGTACTGCTGTGGTTGAAGTGGAGGCTAAGAAGCAAGTTCCGTCAAAATGAATGTGCAAGTTTCTTAACTATATTTCCGACGTCTATAGATATGACTCACATACACTTAACCTTTTAAAGCCTAGCGGTAACTTTACATACCACCAGGTTTAACATTAAAAAATTCTACGAGGTGCCCACATTGCGTTTATGTGTTTTGTACGGATCTCAGAACAAACAGCAACTTTTGCCTTATAAAACATTAAGAGACTGGTTTTTATAACCGAAGTGGAGAGTGTTTACAGCGCGGTACGCACTGAGTCCTTATATAAAACAGATACGCTTCGTCTTTAAAGGGTTAATTGCATAAGGCAAGCAGTATAAGTTTTGGCTGGCACCTTAGCAAGTATAGTAGCTATATGTGAGAGACAGATATTGTCTTGTCATATGTAAATATGATAGCAGTTAAAATCAAAGTCTTATTCTTGCTCTGAAATGCCTGGATTTCTGTACAGTACAAATTACATATTTTTTCCGCATCACTTTCTATATCAGTAACATTTTTTCGTACTTAATCAAACCTATGACGTTATTCTGGAACAATTCCTTTGTTCGTCAGTGCAATCAGGTTTGCGTCACACTGCATATGTTGGTAATTATGACAGTAGATTCCACTTTTAATGGTCTAGTGAGGCGACAGTCACACAGTCTGTGGCCTAATGAATGAGGCAGATAAATACGTAAGGACCCGTATGGCCGGTTCTACGATTGCTGCAAAACGTGTTCGGGCTTGCTTTGTCGTGTCCTTGAGCAGTGTTTTGCGTTTCTCCTAACAACTGCCTCCAAGGAACGTTAAATATGGTTACTGTTTGCTGTGGACTCCTTCTGCGGTAGCATGCTATGGCTGTGGCAGTTAGTTGTGCCATCTTACCACATAGATCCTGGTTCAGTCCCAGGCCAGTCTGTGTGAGTTTGTGGTGGACAAAGTGGCCCTGGGAGAGGTTTTACTCTGAATATTTCTATTTCCACCTGTCAGTATCAGTCCGCCATTGCTCCATACTCGGTCATTTATTTATCACGAACTCCTATATGATTTTAGCAATTGACACTGTTATTAAGTAACACATCTAATACATTCATTCTGCAAGGATTCTTTTGCAAAGTGGTGCTCATTGTCTGCATGTAAAGTGAGCAGATTTTGTAATGATCAATGCTGGGCAAGATGGTAAAATAGATGTCATTGCTTTGACATCCTTAACCTTTTAAAGCCTAGCGGTACCTACCACCACGTTTAACATTAAAAAATTCTACGTGGTGCCCACATTGCGTTTATGTGTTTTGTACGGATCTCAGAACAAACAGCAACTTTTGCCTTATAAAACATTAAGAGATTGGTTTTTATAACCGAAATGGAGAGTGTTTACAGCGCGGTACGCACTGAGTCCTTATATAAAACAGGTACGCTCCGTCTTTAAAGGGTTAATTAATTCTTAATCTAAAACTGTAGGAAGTGTACGAAATTTAACTTTCTGTAGATTTTTAATCTTTAATTTAATAAATTACTAGATGCCAAAGTGGTGCAAGGTGATGCGCTTGTGCCACCTTGCACCTCGTTGTCTGTTGCCCTGTGCAGCGCTCACCCCTGGAGCAAAATTTCATCAGAAGTTGAATAACGTAAAAAATATTGAAGTAACAAACAGATTCACTTGCGTCTGAATAAATAACCGTAATTGTGTTAAAATATTGTAAATTCGAACGGAACGCATTTTAGAAATATATGTACCGTGTGGAAGACTTACCTGTTAAAGCAGTGGCGTTTATTGCCACGCTGATCGTGACTATCAGCACTGCTGACCTCATAGCCTGCTGCAGCATCATGTTTGCGGCACACAGATTACTCTCTTCACTGGACTGCTAAGTTTCCTTTATATAGCAAACACCTGTTCTAATCTTATCTTTTATATGATCTATCAGTGTATATGATAAGACAAACAAAAGAATTTTTTGTTTCTAAAATACGACTTTGAAGTTTCAGACTCCTTTGTAATTTCACAATAAA
Organism: Coptotermes formosanus; assembly: GCA_013340265.1. Lineage (NCBI taxonomy): Eukaryota > Metazoa > Arthropoda > Insecta > Blattodea > Rhinotermitidae > Coptotermes > Coptotermes formosanus. The sequence continues at coordinate 998,853 of BLKM01000328.1, read as the reverse complement.
TATTACGTAAAACCGAGATGGCCAGCCTTATTTTTTTGCTGGTGCCGTTAGAAGTTCCAGCAGTATGGGTCAGAATTGTGTGCGTCATGAAACAGGTTTCGAAGGGCTATTCTCCGTTATATACTAATCAGAATTTGCGATGACATTCTTGTTATGTTATTGAATTTATTTTTAGACCGTTTTCAGAAGCTGCAGGAGATGTGTTACTCTCCCATTTCTGGGAAACGAAAGGGCAAAATAAGATCGTGATATATGAGACGCTTCTAAAAACCAGGATAATATGACTGAAATCAAAATGACTATTCAGAGTTATGGAAAGATCTCTGATATTAAATTTCATTAAAATTCGATTAACGATGTGTGGTAGAGGAGATGTGTTAACCTTTTAAAGCCTAGCGGTAACTTTACATACGACCAAGTTTAACATTAAAAAATTCTACGTGGTGCCCACATTGCGTTTATGTGTTTTGTACGGATCTCAGAACAAACAGCAACTTTTGCCTTATAAAACATTAAGAGACTGGTTTTTATAACCGAAGTGGAGAGTGTTTACAGCGCGGTATGCACTGAGTCCTTATATAAAACAGATACGCTTCGTCTTTAAAGGTTGAATAAGTAAGTTTCCCTGCGTCATGAAAAAGAATCGAGAACTTACTGCACTGTTAAATGTAGATCATTTACTGCAATAAAAAGTGTTACTATTTGTCAACATAATCGCCGGGAACATTGATGGATTTTTTCCATCTTGACAAGTGTGTAAAAATTACTTGATGGGAGAAATCGGACCCTTGGATTTGCAGTAGTTCACGAACGTCCATTTCCACTTTCTCATTACTGAGGAAATGGCAACCTCCCAAGTGCTTATTCCGCAATACTTAACATTGCTTTATTTACGCATGTACCTTGAAACTGTTTGACATTTTACAGGTAAAGGACGCCTCAGTAAAGTCTGTGCGTTACGTCACGGAGTATATCACATGCAGTGCTGTTTGATTTGACTCCTGGTGCAAAAATATCGCTAAAGATATGTTCGCGCCTGCAGCAAATGAAGGTTAGGAGAAAACAGACTGCGCACTGTCAGGCCCAAAATATCTGAGGTTTAAATGACAGCGAAAATTCATTTTGTTGTCTTGTGGATTATGAGCAGATTGAAGTCAGGGAATGCTTGCTATCATTCGGTGCAGAATCTTTTGTCTTCCAGGTTGCTATCCAAAAACACAAAGATTAGGGTATACAGAACTATAATTTTACCTGTTGTTTTGTGTGGGTGTGAAACTTTGTCTCTCACACTGAGGGAGGAACGAAGACTGAGGGTGTTCGAGAATAGGGTGCTGAAGAGGATATTTGGGCCTAAGAGGGACGAGGCGACAGGAGAGTGGAGAGGACTACATAACGAGGAACTTAATGACCTGTACTCATCACCAAATATTATTCGGGTAATCAAATCGAGAAGACTGAGATGGGCGGGGCATGTGGCACGTATAGGGGAGGAGAGAGGTGCATACCGGATTTTGGTGGGGAGACCCGAGGGAAGGCGACCACTTGGGAGACCCAGGCGTAGATGGGAGGATAATATTAAGATGGATATTCGGGAAGTGGGATGGGAGGACATGAACTGGATTGATCTGGCTCAGGATAGGGACAGGTGGCGGGCTCTTGTGAATGCGGTAATGAACCTTCGGGTTCCATAAAATGCGGGGAATTTCTTGACTAGCTGAGAAACTGTTAACTTCTCAAGAAGGCCTCTGCTCCATGGAGTTAGTTGGAGTTAGTGGATTATGACTCCATGTAGTGCTTATTAGTTTCTTCCTTGAAGTTAAGTCCAATTTACTGTTAAATGAACCTTCTTCTTGTTGAATACTGCTTTTTGTGGTACTAAAACTTGCCATTTCGGAAAATAATCAGAATTGCCTTGAAAGTCGTGAAAGTGGTGTGGGTGAAGGATGGAGAAGATCAAATGGACCGGTCGTGTGAGAAATGGAGAAATATTACATAGCGTCAAGGAGGAGAGGAACATCCTGCATACACTAAAACGAGGGAAGGTTAACTGGATTGGCCACGTGTTGCGTAGGAACTGCCTTCTAAAGCATGTTATTGAAGGAAAAAGAGAAGGAACAAGAAGACGAGGAAAAAGGTGTAACTAGCCACTGGATGACCTTGAAGAAAAGAGAAGATACTGTAATTTGAAAGAGCAAGCACTAGATCTCACTGTGTGGAAAACTGGCTTTGGAAGAGGCTTGCGCAAGGCAGATTACGCAGAGAAGTAATGCCTGTTTGCAAAAGATTTATCCTGCTGTACACTGTCAGGCAGTGAGAGACATAGCACCTTCTACCCTTGGCTTAAAATCATTGTAGCCACATTTGTTTTATTTGTTTCGTGTTCTGTCAAAAGAAGTTTCAATGCTAATTTTATGTATTTGTACTATATTTTGCATTTTTACAGAGCTGACTCAGTGTAGCTTTGTAGGTGGGCATCAATATTTTGGAACAACATACTGCTTCCACCTGCAGCTCTGAAGGTGGAAACTGTATGCTGCACTGACTTTTACTACGAAGGTGAAGGCAATGTGTGGCTCCGGAATACCGGTGGACATCTACCAGGCCGCACGGTGTTATAACCTAGAATGTGTCGGTTACCATTTCGTACTTGTTTTTTTCAGTCATTTCTGTTTATGTGCTATTTTCAACCTAAGGAAAGCAAATTTTGTTGTGAAGTAGTGTTCACCTCCATCTAGCGCCGAGGTTAAGAATGAATGGTACAATGCCTTTATTGCGCCCTCCCCCCCCCCCCCCCCGCCCGTATACCTTTATCTCTTACCCGGTGAATTAACCAGTAATTTTGATAATTGCCTGATACATAATTGGTTGTATAATTCATATACAATTCCATGTATATAAATGAACATTTCTTAAAACTGTGTTACCAGCGGAGCTGGGGGTTTGGGGGGGGGGGGGCAATCGGCTAAGGCGGCACAGTCCAACGGACGGAAAAATGGGCTGAAAAATTACAACTTTAAATGAAAGAAATTGATTTTTTTTTCGTTCAGCAAATTCTAAATCATGAAACCCAATAAAAGGAAATTAGATAAATAATTGTAATTGTTTTTAAAGTTCATAATTTCTGATAAGGTCAGCCATTGTGATTACTTACCCCGGGCGCAAAAAAATCCTAGCTACGCCACCGGTTACCAGGTCTAATTACCACTATGTGTGCTTCATCAGTAATACACCAGGCATGGTATATGAAGGATATTTGATATGAACCCCACTTGATCAAAGTTCCCATGGTGTTCCTCAGACCGTTCAGGCTAATATCAAAACAGTACCCGAAGGTAGCTGTAACTGTAAATATTACTTGCACAGCCCCATTCTCTACAGCATATGTAGTCATTCCTTATCATATAACCACTGCAGTTGATATAGCTTTGTTTAACTTTCTAAAAATCTGAACCATTGTTTTCTGTGCCATGAAAAACATTTATCTGCTTGTGTCAGTTTAGGGCCTTATCATACCAGACAGGTTCAGTGATTCTTGGAAACGTTATGTAAAGAACTAGTGAGATACCAAGTCTTTGTTACAAATGAAACTAATAAGAAGCTGTTACTGAGTCTTATCAAGTCAGTAAACATCACTGGCTGTCAAGAACAGTTCATATTTGAAGCCTGAAGCTTGTCTAAACAATATTTTAAAATTTGTTTTCTACCTCACAAGCAGAATGTTGGCTTGGCCATTGTAAGGACGACTCAGTTAGTGTCTGTGTAGGGAAATAATTACCGTTTGTTCTTAGGGTTACAAGAAACATAAACACACTATGTGGGAAAAATGTAGTGTTGTAGTTTTAAATCAAGTCAGAAATACAGTGACCACTGTTCTTCATATGATTAATTTGGTTTCTGTGTGTTACATCTAAATTTTATACCCTGAAGATAATGTTCAACATCTAGCTGCTGGTTTAATTATGTCACTATCACCATCATTGAATATCTATCAACATATTAATTGCTTAAAAGTCAAATGAACGTTGAAATTAGTTAACACAACATTCTGTTGTGAATTTATACAATGATGTGTTGACTGACTGTGACATTTATTTGTGTTTAATAACACAAAGGGGATGTGCCACCTTAAAGCAGTCATTGCTTAAAAGTCAGTTTTGTCATGTAGTATGATTTCTCTGCTTTCAAGGGAATATTTTTGTCATGTCTTTTTTTTCTTATGTATAGTGAGTTGAATGTGGGATATGATGAAGAAAATTTTTCAAAGTAGTAGACAAGACAGATCTTTGCCAGACTCACAAGGCAGTAGAACCAGTTTTGTCACATTTTCTGTTAACTACTGAGTTACAATTAGCAAGATGAAGTCCTTCTGGCAGCTACTTATCTGATTCAATGGAAGGGAATACATATAACCTGTGTGCTTCTGCAAAGGGACATTGAAAATTTAATTTTTAATACAGAAAGCTCAATATTTCATATGAGTGTGTACAACACAATAGTAAAATATGGAAATGTTTATCAATGCGTGAAAACACACTCTTTGCTTCTACCTGTACTGGGCTCATGGGACAAAGTTCCATGGATCTACCCTTCCACATTTTCTTTGAACTGTAAGTTTGCGTCACAAGTGTACCTGTTTATAATCTGGTGAGTCATCCAACCATTTTTCTTTACAGTGGTGTTGGTTGAAGAGGCGGAGTAGTGTGACCAGTCTAACTGGTTTATTTCAAACAACTTTTGTCCCTACTAGTTATCCTGACTGGTAGCATTGTACCACCACATGATTTATAGATTTTCCTTAGGACCATCATGTGGATTGGCCCACATATGAGTTTGGGCTATTGATTAACAGCCTTCTGTGTGGATCCAAAGGAAGGACACAGATTTTGACCATACATTTTGCAATCAAGAGTCACCTGGTTAATATTTGGATACTGTATTACAACATATACAATAGGATGAATGACTGGAGCATTGTGCATACATCTCCCATTGCAGTGTAATATGATCCAGATTTCTGCCTTAGCTAGGTCTTACCTGGTACATAGAACAGCAGCAGCCTGATGAGCCAGTTAATAATATTCATTATGACAGTTTGACACAAAAGACTAGTATGTGATGGAGGTCAACATCTTCCTGTGACAAGTCTCCACCATTCATCAGTTAGGGCTTTTTATATAAATAGTAACGCTGAGTTGACATTATGGTTTCTCAAATTGCTGTAACTCTTTGGCCTGGCATGTTTTGCTGCATCACATGTTCAAAGTGCAAGTTGTGCAGGCAGTTAGCAGTTACATCTCCATTGCTGACACTGCAGCCTTACTTAATGTAGTCTAGTTTCCCTAAAAGTTTTGTATGTTGATGCTTACACCAATGTACCTGATGTTGTTTCCACCTTCATAATTTGCAGAGCAGCCATGTTGGTATCAACAATGATAGATAATTAAAAAGTATTAATAGGAAGAGGCCACCAGTTTAAAAGTATTGGTACAGATGTCAAATGGTGATGGCACATCGTGTGCATTGACAAAGTGCATTAATTTCTGTGTGGGCAGTTCTATTGAGTAATACAGTATTTCGGTATAATGTATAGCTGCGGACTGGTTGGGGCGGAGTTTGAACCCTTGCAGTGGTAAGAAATTTTCCCTTTTCTAGAACCATTTGGACCAGCTCTGGGGCCCACCCAACCTGCTATTTAACCTTTTAAAGCCTAGCGGTAACTTTATATACGACCAGGTTTAACATTAAAAGATTCTACATGGTGCCCACATTGCGTTTATGTGTTTTATATGGATCTCAGAACAAACAGCAACTTTTGCCTTATAAAACATTAAGAGATTGGTTTTTATAACCGAAGTGGAGAATGTTTACAACGCAGTATGCACTGTAGTCCTTATATAAACAAATATGCTTCGTCTTTAAAGGGTTAATGGGCACTGCAGTTGTTTCCTGGGGTAAAGCAGCTGGAGCATGAAATTGACAGCACATCTCCATCTGGTCCTAAATTTAAGGATGAGTGGATTTAATCCTGCACTCCCTGTCATGTATTCACGGCTTGTACAGAGGCAGCTTTAACTTTTGTATTATGAGAGAAGATGCTAATAGGTATATAATTTTTATGTCATAGGAAAACAGATGTATGAATTCACAGGATCGGGACATATGAAAAGTTAGTTGGATAATATGAAAACACTGATATTTGTGATACAATTAGTAATTTTCCATAATTTTCCATATGTACATTTTTATTCATGCCAGCATCAGCTGCATACACAGACCATGCATCTTCAGTTACATTTTATAGCACGTGTCACAACTATGGTGAGGCAGTTTGAAAAAAGTACCATGTATGTTGGAAGTAATGGTGCTTGAGTCTTCACACTCTTTACTAACTTCTGATTCATCTTTCATTGGACTGTGGCCTATGTTAAAAAGCCCAAAGCACTTGTCACTGCCAAAGCTTATCATCTGTCACTACATATATCAGGCATGCAGCCAGAATTTTTCATTAGGAAGGGGCATGGGCTGACCCTAAGGCTATAGGTTTGATTTTAAAAACTGTTATAAAAATCATATCATAATACATGAGTTTGGCCAAAGGGTAAATAATGTACAATATTTGATATCATGATGTCTACAAAATCTTTTTTTTTTTAAGTTCGATTTGGAGGAGCTGCAGCCCAACAGCCCCCCTATAGGATTGCGCCTCACTGACATTCATGTAAACAGAATGGATAAATGACTGCGGTGGGAAGATGTAGATATATGACGAAGGGGAAGCATAACGGCTCAAAAGAGGTGTGGGGGGGTCAATGTATGGGACTTTTTTTTTCTTCCGAAGTTCTGAGTATAGTTAAATTACAAGCTGTTTTCAATTATTCCTACCTTCTATGTCACAGTGCTTCAGTTTTGAAGTTTCATATACAGATATAAACCGTTGCCTGCAGAATTTCAGTTCTTTCCTTACAAACTATTAATCTAAAATTAATTTATGACAGTTAGGTGTAAAGAAATTAGTTTTCTACTCATGTGGAAAGTCTGTGCCTATTAAGTTAGAGTGTCACTGTGCAGTAATATTAATTTGAACAGCAGGCCTGCTGATCTTGAAGTAAGACACTGGACTCTCATTTAGAGGGTTCTGAATTCAATTCCCAGTTAGATCTGTATGTTGATTATTTTGCTACTGGACTGAAACCTTTATCTCTACTGAAGATAAGACTAAAGAAATATGATGAGTAACAAAATATGTGGTGTTAAGCCAACAAATGTAATTTGAAGGAAAACAATAACTTATGAAGTCTGTAATAGATCTACATCATTTTAATATATGTGTGTGCTTTTCTGTAGTAGAAGTTTCATTACTCTCATGGCATCACTAGAAGCAAATGTTTCATAAAATTCTGCCAATATTCTTTGTATTTACATTGGCACACAGGAAAACAAGATTTGAGGAAAACTGGTTTGTTACTTGTTTAAAATTATATCTTCAATGGAAATGATTAGCCATTGATTAGTGGTTTCAGATAACCACTAACAGTATTAATGATGCTGTTACCACCATTTCCATTAGCTGCTTCATATTCTTGCATTAATGTGTCACATTGTGTAGAATCTCCAACTTTTGCTGTCGCTGTAAAACAGAGTTTTTCTTTCAGACATACTGTGTTGCATCCACTTGCAAGTGATGTATCACCATTCTTCACATAGTATCTGGAACAGAGAAGTTGCTTTGCTGTTTGTTTGCATGCTGTCTCCATACTGTAGTATATTCCTCAATCATAAAGCTTGTTGCAGTTATTTTTGAGCTTGTAGCGGTAATAAAACATGGTTATTGTATTTGAATGTATATGAATACAGAACTAATTTAAGAAATGGGTAACATTCATACACAAATACTTCTGTTTTTTTTGTAATAGTTGTACAGACAAAATTTTTCTGACCAAGACTAAATCATGGAGCAATATTTTATGAGTATTGGGAAGTTTTCTGTGTAAATTATTTTCCATCAAATAACATACAATTTCAGATCACCAGTATAAGCCACATTTTAAAGGCCTCCATCTGGCTATTGATGAATACTTACCAAGCATGTGAAGTAATCAAATAGCGCATGTGTTCACAATCTGAACACAGAACCCAAAGAGGTAACATTTCCAACATTCTGTTCATATTGACAACTCTATTTACAGTGTGTTCCATTAGCATGTCTCCCTAGTGGTAAAAGCTGCCCCTATTCACGCCATTAAGGCAAATGGAGTGGAGTATAACTGCACTTATTTTTAACCTCAGCAGTAAGTGGAGGTGAGTGGTCAGCTTCATGCTTCGGCTGCTTTACTACCAGTGAAAGAACCCCCCCCCCCCAGTATCAGTATCCATTGAATAGGTGGCTGGGTGGGACCCAGACCTAGTCTGGACGTTTTGGAGAAGAGATACATCTTTTTCCCTTGCCAAGAATCGAGCCACAATTCCGTGGACCTACCCTGCTCTGCCAATGAGCTTCCTGCTGATCCTCACAGAGCCATAACCCTGTTCTGCATCAGTGTCCTTAGCATGAGGTATTTCAGATTCACTGCATTTTCATTTCCTTACTATGGATGGTGCAGCAAGTACAAACAGCAATTCTGATGTTCTCTGCAGCGTTATCACTCTCTAATGACAATCATAGTGTACAAACCCTCCCCTCCCGACCCCATTCCCATGATTTGCTATACATTTCACACCCAAAATAAACCTGTCAAATGCAGTTGTATTTGTCAGTATGCAGAGTGTTGTAACTGGGTTTAAACAACAAGAATCTGTTACCTTGAGTATTCCTGTAGAAGACTTATGTTGGCAGCCAATTTATGTGTTAGTTTATCCATTTCTGTAGGCGTTAGGGACTGAACTCCATATGCATCTTTGAATGAATATAATTTAAACCAAGTTGGATTTACATTAGCATTTGTGTTAGCTTCAGTCAGATTGAAGATCCAAGTTTCACTGTCTAGAATGTTCTGCAAATAATTTGCAAAGGTGGTTAATATCAGTGTTCAAAATAACAGATTTTATGTTGACAGGAGTGGGAAAATATGCTCTTTGGTGAAGTACACAGAATTTTAAAGTTGTTTATCCTGACAAGGGTTTCCCAGTTTTCATCTATCCTTTTAGACAAATATTGATGCATTTAGGAAACAAGATTTCAACATGTGGGCAATGCTGTGGTAGAAAATATTGGACACAAACCTGCACATTTGTTACGTGTTTTGATTTTGGCTGTAAAATAACAAAGTTAAGCAATAAAATTATGTTTTTGCTTATAAAACAGTATAATTGCCAATTTTTAACTGATTTACATTTACTTTCGTGATAAGAAAATTACTGAGAAGTTATCTTATTGGTCTCTTCACTGCGGTAGAATTTCGTTGTGTAAATTTTCCCCAGTTTCCTTTTGACATACAGTATTTTATATTTGTATTCTCTTCTCATCTGATGTACTCACGTAAGTGACAGAATCCACACTGTATGTCTTGTAATTAGAATTGAGGTTGCTGAATGGTGTTATACTTCCACCATTGACTGCTACACTGATTGGTCGAGTTGGTTCATCAGTGGAATAATAGACATGAAAATGATCGTTATGGGTGTGCCCATTGAAGAGTGCTGTTACTGTGTTTTCAAACCTGAAATTAACATACATATCCCAGGAATTATTTAATTTATATTATGTGTGATGGTTTCTTAAAATCTAATTCCTGGTTTGGGGCGGTCATCTCAATAGTATATGATCTGTGTTTTATGAATATTATTTTATGTTAAGTAAATTCGAAAAAGAAGGAAGAAAAACTTCGTTATTATATCAAGTACAGTAAAGTGTTGCAGGAACAATATTATAGGGTATTTGTTTTGCTACTGGAAATTTATTTGTTTGGAGAAGATAAACTGAAGTTAAGGTGGAGGTGCGTTTCCTGTTTGTTATCATCTCACAAAGAACATAATGATAAATGATAGTACACAGTACTTAATTTGAACCTGTATCTCTGTCATCCGTCTTTTTCTAGTGACAGAAACTGAGAATCTACTTTATGTCTAAAGTACTGGTGTCGGAACTGATTTTCTTGTCTCATTTCTTATGGCATTAGTAGTGTGATGCTTTGCCAACCTGTCTATTATCCTGTGGAATTCTCTGCTCCAAGTTCTGTAACACTGTGGATCTCCTGAAGGGACATGCCCAAGAATGTGAACCTTTTCTCCAGCTGCCTCAGCCTTGAGCAGTGTGTCAGCCAGCCACTGAAGCTGACCATCTTGGTCCTTAGGGTTATAGAGCAACCACCTACCAAATAATTAGTTATTCATTCAACACATACTTATTCTGTGAAAGGCATGTCCTGAATTTATATTTTTAATGTTGGTAGCTGGTGTTTGTACCTTCTTATGGCTCCCAGTCTTGATCATATATAAGACTCTGATTACTGGGACTGACTAACAAGTTGCACTGAAACTGATTGTACCATAGTTTTTGTTCTACAGAATCTATAACTTGTCAGCTCTCCATGCTTTTTACATTTTACCATGGAGAAAAATGCTAATAACCATCCTGTATGCATAAGTCCAACAAGTAACTGGGGTGGAGTACAATAAACCCACTAATTCATTTATTCAGTATGCAGCTGCATTGAAAATTAGTTTGTAGGGGCACTAATATAAAGTTTATTTAGACACATTGTTAATTGAGTGTGATATTAGTGACTTAAATATAAATACAACAAATTTTACCAAATCCTGGGAATCTGTGTAACAATTAAAAATGTATGTACATGTCCTCATAATGAAAGATGTGATATGAAAAATGTACACCGTAGTTTACATCTGTATTCCACATTTTTAATGTGTTTATTTTAGTTATGTGTAATTATTACCTAAACTAACTTCTGGAAGATCATGTAGTAAACATTTGTTACACAGGGTCTTTATTTTATTTGACAAATATCGCTCATTGTTGCTGTTGTAATAGTTGCCACGTTAATGCTGAAATGCCTGATAATCATCACACAGTGTCAGTGTTGCCTTTGACCAATTAAAAAATCCACCATTATTTCCATGTATGATTTCTAGTTATGTTTTGAGACTTTATTCCTGCCATTGAAGAAAATTTTACCTGCAGTCCCACGTTATATGTGAGAGGATGTACAGGTTGTGGGCATATCTGCCACTCTCTCAGAGAGTACCAATCAGTCATACTTTCATCTGCCTACCTCTCGCAGATAGCCGACCATGTGGATCCATAAATAGCAATGCTAAATATCTGAGTACTGGCAGTGCAGAGGTGCAGAAACTATTGAAATTCCTAGAGGGATGATAGCATTTTATCAGCTTCTCTGTGGGTGATGAGGTGATGCAGACAATGTGGGCTAATTTATTGAAGTGTACCTCACTTGGGAGACCCAGGTGTAGATGAGAGGATAATATTAAAACGGATCTTCAAGAAATGAGATGGGGGGGCGTGAACTGGATTGAGCTGGCTCAGGATAGGGACAGGTAGCAAGCTCTTGTGAATGCGGTGATGAACCTCCGGGTTCCATAAAATGCAGGGAATTTCTTGACTAGCTGAGAAACTGTTAGCTTCTCAAGAAGGCCTCTGCTCCATGGAGTTAGTTAGTTAGTTAGTTAGTTAGTTAGTTAGTTAGTTAGTTAGTTAGTACCTCAACCCATCTAAAAGCCTTAGAAGGTCATTGCTGGTACATAAAAACACCACATGTGAATTATGTTACATGTTGTTAACATGTAATGGATTTTGTCCGAAATGAAATTGTACCACTTTTTTTTACCAGGAATTGAATTGCGGATGTAAGAATTTAGGCACTGCTATCTGCTATAAATTTACCAGTTGAAGTAGTAGCAGACATTATTGTTTAGTGCTATAATCCGGAAACCAGGTCGTGCCAGTACAGTGTAGAATCCTCCATGTAAAATAGTTCCTTTGGTTTCTGGTGGCAGCCAAACAGACCACAGTTCTGCAGACAGTTCATACAGCCATCTCGTAGAAATTTTCTCATTAGTGATATAGTGTGGTGCAAACCTGTAAGGAAGTGCATATAGTTGCCACATGTAGAAGCAGTTTCATTCTGTGCACAGTGTTTTGTCTAGACTGTAGGCCTACCACATATGCATCAGTGAGTCAATTTCAGTTTGATGATTAACTGGGTTTTAGCACTTGCAGGTATTTTAAAGTAATAAAGTAATATGGACAATTGTGTTTCATTATAATTACCAGAAACCTGGTAATAAACTGCGTAATATGCATGAAGTGAAGTGTGTAGAGTTATGAAGTATTGAAGCAAGAGCAGTTCACATGCACCTTCTGCAACAGAAAACCAGTTCAAAGTTCCCCACTTACAGTGTCAGTATCAAAGAACACACCAGAAATCAGGATGACAAAACACTTTTCTTACTTTTGCTAGATATTAATAGGATGTGTACTCACACGTTTAATGGACTTGGTTCATGGTTTCCCAGAATTGGATACACAGGTGTATCTGGAAATTCTGTATTCAGTTGTTTTAGAACTTGTGTTATTACATCAGAGTTTTTTTGAATACTTGTGTTCCATACTCCATGGTCTACAATGTCTCCAGTCATGTAGATATAATCAATTCTCTAAAAAAATAGAAAAATAAGAACAATGGCTTCTTCACACTGTTTGACACTGTTGCTGAATTTTTATTGACTGTGAAACTTAAATCAGTAAACATTTTTATTACTTTTCAAATCTCACTCCTCTTTTTGTGTGTAGGAGATGGTTATAAAAACAGTGCCCAATTCAAACCCTTGTTCAATTTTCATGACCCTACAGATGGAGGCTGTATGTTGCTCCAAAACGTTGTCGCCTACTTGCCAGTTTATATGGTGTTAGAACCCAGACAGCACAATACTAATCTTGCTGACCCACCCACTGAACTACACAGTGTCATGACTCAGATGACAACAGTATGAACTGGAGGGTAAATCTATCATCCAGTGTCCATTCAGTTTTCATTCTCACTGAAGAAGTTTGTGATGTTTGAACAAAATGCAATACTGATGAATATTCTGCATAGTGAAAGTTAAAAATATGTTGTTATAGCTCTAACTGCCAGTCTTTAATCTGCTGTGGTTTTAATTCGTCCACGTAATTTATTCTTCTCACAGTCCCAGATTTTAATACTAATGTCTATAAGGATTCCTGTCACTATACTAAGTAAGCCTTACACTAGCAACTGTATCTTCCCACCTCTGATAATCGAGTGTTGGAAAATCTTATGCTACAAAGAATGATTCTTTACCTGATGAGTTTTCTTAATTTGCTGCAGTGTGTCTTTGAAAACATTCCATGGTGTGTCACAGTTCCTGTAATCACCCCAGTAACCGGCCGCTGCAGCAGGGTTTTTTGGGCTGCCTTGAGTGCTTCTACAGCACATTGGTTCACCACATTCTGCATTCCCTCCTGCTAAGTACATTGGGTCATGGTGGATGTCTGATATTTGTACAATGGTCAGAATATCTGCAGCCTGAAAATGTGTTCAGGTAAGTATTTCTTGTTTGTTGTGTTTTCTTAATTGTAGTATTATTATAAGCAGTAATTATTCATTAGCTAGTAGGGGAATTGTGTGTAAAATGGCCATCCTAAGGTAAATCATCATGTAACTGGAGTTCAGTTGCTTTTAATGACATAAACTAAACAGTGATGGTTGTAGGGATTATTAAGGAAAGTGGCATGGAAATTGCAATGTAAAGTCTTATTTCGACATTTCTCTGAAGTCTGCTTCATCTATGAGGTCAAGTGAACAAACACCTATGACGCTGACTGCAAAAAGCTGAGTCAAACTTGTGAGGTAGCACCTTGGCTTAGGACTGTGCCCAGGATCCAGGCTGATTGTTAGCACACGGTGGGTTGTGGCCACATATGTATTACTATTTTAATGTTTCATTTGGTTAGTACTGATTTTGAACTGGATGTCTAAGTTCTGGGCCTCCTGACACAAAAAGGCGTATGATACAAAGGTCTGTTGTATTGTTTAAAAGTAATGTGTTCTGATGCTAGCTGATCAGTGCTTGAACTTTTATCAGTACAACAGTCATGGCGGAACCCATTTACTATAGTATGTCCCACTTATCATGTAGTTGAACACAGCAACTGTTATGAAGTGTCTCAGCAGATGCAGGCTTCTGTGCTCAGGGACACAATGAAAGGGACACCTATGTAAACCGTACTGATAGGCTTTATTAAACCTTGATATGGATCTAAAATGACTTTGTCTTAATCTTTAATTTTCAGAATACAGAAAGACTTTAATTCTCAATTAGCTTATGCTTTCTTACAACGTAATGCCAATGTTAAGACTGAGTGGAGGTATAGTTCCACATCCCTGTGTGCGTTCATGGCATGTAGAGGGACATACAAATTCCATGCAACATTCTGTCCTTTCACTAGCTTTATCATGCTCCTAAGCAATCCATCTTGTGTTTGACATTGATGGTGTTATTTTCTGTTGTGATGTTAGATGGTGTGCACTTTGAGATCAGTTGGAAGCAGCAACTTGTGAAAGTGACCTGCAGTAGGGAATGTTGTACATATGCTTGCTCTTACATTTGCTTCACTGCTGTTTGCTCTGTTGATTTCCGGTTTTGGCCCAGGATCAACATCAACACTCCACTCCAGACTCAACTGACCTCTCGAACAGCCAGTGCCTTGAAGTGTAATCCCACAGATCTGACTGGAGTTGAGTCCTTCAGTGTTGTCCAGAACATAAGCCACTGTGTCCTGTAGAACATACAAACTTGTTACAAGGAACAACTGACATTTTTAAATGCCTGTGAGTAATTGACACTATTCCATTATAGTTTATTTAGTCAAATTTATGATTTTTGTATTCTGTGAGAATTATATTGCAAATTGTCCGATTGATTTGGTGTTTAACCCTTTAAAGACAAAGCGTGTCTGTTTTAAATAAGGACTCAGTGCATACTGCACAGTAAACACTCTCCACTTCGGTTATAAAAACCAATCTCTTAATGTTTTATAAGGCAAAAGTTGCTGTTTGTTCTGAGATCTGTACAAAACACATAAACGCAATGTGGGCACCACGTAGAATTTTTTAATGTTAAACCTGGTGGTACGTAAAGTTACTGCTAGGCTTTAAAAGGTTATGCATTTTGTACATCAGATGCATATGCTTAAGAGCATTTGTATTCATACATAAGTATGTCATCTCTCTGTTCAGCAAACTTTCTTTCCAATTGGAAGTCTGATGTCGGAGGAATCGTGATTTGATTCAGGCAGCGGAAGGACATTTTTGTCTTCTCTAAAGAGCCCTGATCGGCAATGGTGCCCATCAAATTCCTATTCATTGGGCCCTGTGGGTTCTTTCCCCGGCGGTATAGCGGCCAGGATGTGCATGAGATCACTTACCTCTATCCAGAACCGAGGTTAAGAAAGAGTGGAGCTATACGTCACCTCCACCATATGTCTTCGTGGCATGCAGAGGGATAATCGACTTTATTGTAACACGATTGTTTCACTAGTGTGAAGCAGGACATGATTTTCTTTTACGCTGTAAGAAACGCGGGAGTGGAATAACGTTGTTGGTGTAGGCTTTAGGCTGCGCACTTGACGGTCCGGGTTTCGTGCCCTGGCGGGACACGACATTTTATTTTCTTCTTACCCCTTCAGATCCGCCCCGGGGTCTACCCAGTATCCTCTGTAATGGGGAATGGGGCCCTTTCTCGTGGGTAAAGCGACCAGGGCATGGTGTGGACTACCCATCGCCATCTGGCGCCGTAATGAAGCATGAGTGGAGCTGTTCCTCTGATCCCTCCTCTGTGCCAGCCACGGAGTTTTAAGGGAAGACCTTTACCTTTAGGTATAAGAAAAGCCATTAAGGATGTTACAGTGAATTTCAATTACCATGTTCAAGGCAATGACACCGGCACACACTTCGTCAGTCTGTAGCCCGAGGTAAGTACATAGAGAGTATAAAAGGTTACGGAGGTCGTCTTGTGAATGGCCGCGTGCGTAAGACAGCAGAGCATCAACTACCGAACGGCAAACCATGCACACTGTGTTGTCGTACACTGCAATTCCCGTGTGTACTGGTAACAGGTTGAAGAGCGAGGCGAGAGGAAGTTGTCCCAGTATCGAGAACAGCCGGTCCGTGAACATCCGACTGTTGTCAAAACGTGTGAACTCTTCTAAAATCTCATCTCTCATTTGAATTTCTTCATCTGAAAAACAGAAGTGGAGTCAAACTCGGTTACAACGTCATGAAGGGGACTGAATATTTTGTGTCGTTGTAAACGAGTGTTGTTATAACCGAGGGGCATATTTTTATGGTTAAGAATGACGAATTAATTGGTACCACAGAATATCTGACGCTATAGGCAAGGTGTCATATAAACCGATGTCGTTATAAGCGGGTTCTACTGTATTTAAACAAGCAAAGGATCTTATGCGAGGCTTTTAAGTTTTTACAGCGGTGTTGCTGAAGTAAAGTGTTCCGGGATGTTACTCTGTGTCGGTGGGTAAAGGGTTCCCAAAGTTTCGTAGTATCATAATGCCTCCATCTTCAGGGTTAAGCACTCCAAGAAGAGTGACTGCTCGACTCTGAAGATGGAGGCATTACGATATTTCGAAACGCCGGTAAGTAATTACCCATCGGTAGGCGTAACATCCCCGAAGACTTGATTGTTTAAGAATTTTTCATAATTTGTCACTTATTAGATTTAAAATACGTTTTGCTTTTCGCGTGGTTTAATTTGCTGATGTTAATTTTACAATGCGAGATTTGAGTTTGTCAGAGCAGTGTTGATGAAGACAGCAGTTGTCAGGGCTGTGACGTCGATTGACAAGAAGGAGTTTGCTTCCTCCGTCTTAATTCCAAGAAGACTGGACGCACAATAATAATTCTGGCGTGTTCAATCCCAGAATGTGTAATTATCTCTAAAATTGTAATAGAAATATACCGACGTGTTTGTATTAAAACCCCGCAATAACAAATACGCATATTATTATTATTATCGCCATGGGGACTGCTGCAGAGGGGATGGCACCGTATGTCACAGTGTAGCAATGATGCCATCACCTCTGTGATGGGTAGTCCAGAGATAAAATATACTGTCTGTGCAACGTAAATTTATTCCATTTCCTGAATATGTTATGTGCAGACAGACAGACAGACAAGTTATTAGGGTTTTTTGCTCATATTTTCAAAATGTTAGGGTCCGTACACTGTCAATAACCCACTTCTATGTAAAAGGGAGAGGCCTTTACCCTAAACACCTTTCGTTTATATTTTTATTCCTGATGATGACCGCTTAGGCCGAAACATGTAGCAGCGTTGTAACAAATACTGAGAAAAATAAACTGTGTTTGCGTGTGTAATAATGAGAAACACTAAGTTATTAGGGGCCTTTTGTAGCCTTTCTATCATTAAAAATTCCACCCGCTATTAGCAGTTCTTTGATCTTTGTTTGGAAGGGATTGAAACTGCAACCATTAACCTTTTAAAGCCTAGGGGTAGCTTTACGTACCGCCAGGTTTAACATTAAAAAATTCTACGTGGTGCCCACATTGCGTTTATGTGTTTTGTACGGATCTCAGAACAAACGGCAACTTTTGCCTTATAAAACATTAAGAGATTGGTTTTTATAACCGAAGTGGAGAGTGTTTACAGCGCGGCACGCACTGAGTTCTTATATAAAACAGATACGCTTCGTCTTTAACCTTTTAAAGCCTAGCGGTAACTTTACGTACCACCAGGTTTAACATTAAAAAATTCTACGTGGTGCCCACATTGCGTTTGTGTGTTTTGTACGGATCTCAGAACAAACAGCAACTTTTGCCGTATAAAACATTAAGAGATTGGTTTTTATAACCGAAGTGGAGAGTGTTTACAGCGCGGCACGCACTGAGTTCTTATATAAAACAGATACGCTTCGTCTTTAACCTTTTAAAGCCTAGCGGTAACTTTACGTACCACCAGGTTTAACATTAAAAAATTCTACGTGGTGCCCACATTGCGTTTATGTGTTTTGTACGGATCTCAGAACAAACAGCAACTTTTTCGTTATAAAACATTAAGAGATTGGTTTTTATAACCGAAGTGGAGAGTGTTTACAGCGCGGTACGCACTGAGTTCTTATATAAAACAGATACGCTTCGTCTTTAACCTTTTAAAGCCTAGCGGTAACTTTACATACGATCAGATTTAACACTAAAAAATTCTACGTGGTGTCCACATTGCGTTTATGTGTTCTGTACGGATCTCAGAACAAACAGCAACTTTTGCCTTATAAAACATTAAGAGATCGGTTTTTATAACCGAAGTGGAGAGTGTTTACAGCGCGGTACGCACTGAGTTCTTATATAAAACAAATACGCTTCGTCTTTAAAGGGTTAATATATATAACATGCCTTTTGTTTGTTTGTTTGTTTGTTTGTTTGTTTGTTTGTACAACTCCTGTTTCTGTTACTGTGTTGCTTATGAAATACACATGATTTCTCCAGTGCTTACCAAACATTAGTGGCAGGAATGGCGGTTAGAGATATTGGTGAATCGGTTCACATGCTTCAAGTCAATTACCTGGAGTGCCGTTTGCTTTCTTGCTGCGAGCCACAACCAATAGCACTGTTGTCAAAGTGCTGTAGTTCAGTAGCAACATTTTTGCAAGTCTGCGTTTTGCTTTCTGTGTTCGTTTTATAACATGCTGTCAATTGGCACATGCATGCATGTCCTGTCACCATATTAAATATCTTTTAGATATGAATATATGGCACACGTATTATCTGTTTTACCTGACTTGAAGACGTTACTGTGCGTAATTTGATAACCAATGGCAATGTTGACAGCGTGAAAAAATAATGTAGTGTACGTATTTTTTTCTTACAATTTTCTATCTTACCTCGTTCGGTTTTTGTACTGTGTTTGAACTTTTGGTGGAAGTTGCGTGCCGCTTAAAGTACCGAGTCCGTATGCAGTTCATGACTAATTGGCTGTCGTTTGTTTCAAATTAATGCGTGTACAGAGTTGTATTGCTTTC
The DNA here is from genome assembly GCA_013340265.1 of Coptotermes formosanus. Taxonomy (NCBI): domain Eukaryota; kingdom Metazoa; phylum Arthropoda; class Insecta; order Blattodea; family Rhinotermitidae; genus Coptotermes; species Coptotermes formosanus. The sequence continues at coordinate 979,806 of BLKM01000328.1, read as the reverse complement.
CCTTCTAAATGATAAACCTTAAACTTTCTCCTTATTTTGTATATCACTTATAAAAGTGACTATTTTCATGAACTGGTAGCTATATTTTTAAACATTTTCTATTTTTCCCCCTATATTCAGCTGATAACTAGTTCAATAACCTTACCAATTCACGTGGCGAGAATATACGATATTTGTGATTGGGGGTCTAATCAAAGAATATATAATTTCACGTTGTATTCAGTTTGGGGCTTGTATGTGGCTGACAATAAAGCAGGTGTATGCAGCCATTCCATTGTTTACAGTAGATTCATATTAAGGAAATTAACTTTTCCTGATCCACCAGGTTCACAGCTAAACAAGAGAGGCAATGTACCTATAAACGTAACATTGAGGCGCGTTCGCATAACCATTGTTGCTGTGGAAAATGAGTAAGTATTACATTTCCGGAGTGTGTGTCTGTAACCTTAGTTATCCGACATGCAAAGCGCATGCGCCGTATTATATTGTCATCTGTGGCCTGTCTGGCAGTACCACTTTCTTTCGACATTATCTCACAAACTACACGATTTTCGGCAAAATGTTATTGAGCATAAAGTATGTGTTTTGATTTTATCTACAACTTTTGTCTGAATCATTTCTCATTATAAGAAGAATTAAGCGAGGTGCTATCATAAATGTAGGTATGTCTTCATGTAAAGTACCCGTTATTCTTACCAGATTCTAATGAAACTTGAACTTGTTCGACAGATTTTCGAAAAATAATCAGATATCAGATTTAATAAAAATCCGTGTAGTTGGAGCCAGGTTGTTCCATGCGGACAGACGGACGGACGGACGGACATGACGAATCTAATAGTCGCTTTTCACAATTTTGCAAACGCGCCTAAAATTTCTATCTTATGCCCACACTGTGTATTTATGTGTTTCGAATGGATCTCAGGACAAACAGCGATTCTGTCTTTATACTTATCTGTTGCTATAAACGAGACGGATTTTGTTTACTGCGCGGTACGAGCTGAATATATATAATTCGGTTCAGTTTTCATCTTTGAATCGTTAAATTAGTCTTCCGTATACAGTCTGGCAGTCTATGGATTTGGCTTAGTTTGTTAAGGGACAGTAAAGTTATTTCCCATTACTAATGACTTATTAGTAATGGGAGAACATGGATTTTTTATTCACTAAATTTCATGTGGTTTCTGTCAATTTAATTATTTTATTTTTTGGTGAAGGCTAAAATAATTCTGAAGTTATATGTCTAAAACAAATACATGATTCATAAACCGCTACAGTGAATGATAATGAAGTTAAGTATCTTTCAACAAAAACTGAAGGCATTGAAGCGAAGGAGATAACAAAGGTGAGCAAATGTGTTTAATGTTCATCATCCCAGTTGGCGTTGACGTATTCTTTAGGAAAAAGAAAAACTGTACATTCATAGAGAAAACATTCCTGGGGCTCTAATACGTAACGTTAGCGAGAAAAAGAACGTATCAAATTCATCACTGTGGAATACTAACGCTACCGCAGCACAATTTAACAATCATTTGCGTGCAAAAACAAAAATCACCAACTAATGCACAAAAAGTATATTATCTTCATTCGTAGAAAACCTCCTACATGTTTCGACGCCGCTGAGTCATCTTCAGGGAGAACAGTTTCGTTACACTAGGGTTGCACTTACACAGTTGAGTGCCAATGTGCCATTGAGTTCGCACGGAGTGCGAACTCAATGGCACATGATTTTTTTGTATGATATACTGCACGGATGTGGAACATATTAAATCATTTGCGTCTCACGGTCGACCCTCCAGTCTTCACAGTTTTATCTATCTTACACTTCATTTTATCTTTGTACTATTTTTATAAGTTTATACAATTCCTTTATAAAAATAAAATAAAATAAAAATTTTTATCTGTATTTTTAAAGGAGAAGGCCATTCCGTACAACTGTGTAGAGTTTGCTTGTTCTTGTATATGTCGGCCTGATGATGGATTTATAAGGCCGAAACCTTGGTAGATCAAAAATAAAAGAAGTAAAAGAAATGTTGGCTGTGGCTGATTACTTCTTTGAGAAAGAATAAACATGTGTTTAGTTACGCAGTTTCGGTTTGTGCAACCACTCTTGGAAGTGCAGTCATCGTATAAGGCATGGGACACGTTTGTTGCTTTATCTCTATTCATTGTCACTGTAGAATCACATGCACTGTGTTGCAATTTGACTTGCGTTATCATAAAACTTTATATAAAACTGCTTATTGAAGGATCCTAGCAACTGTATCTCCATTCTTTATGATATATATTAAATATTAGATGCGACATTCCTTTTAAATCGTATTATTATGCGTGACGTATTACTGAGCAGTACACTCAGACATAAAAAATTCCACTTTCTTCTGGAAAATCCGCATTATAAACAAATATATTAAAAAAGTGATAATGTCAGATAAGTAGTTGCATTTTTTCCCACAGAGTGTGTATGTGTGGCCTTCGTTTAATTGCGCATTATTTCAGTAAATATTATTGACATATTATTGACCGTTGATCTTCGTCATGGGGACACGATGTCTTCTGTAAGGTAGGTATTGAAATTTTAAATCTTATTTAAATGAATTTCTTATTTGGGGAATGTACATGTTATACTGCTAGCGTTAAATAACCCAATATTCATATAGTCTAAAATTTACTTAAAATATTGAAAACGTATTTTCGGAAGCTAAAATGCTCCTAACTGAAATAAATAAATAAATTAAATGATGCACTATTTGTCACGTTTTCTGAACCGTCATAAGCCTAGTTCGGGAAAACTACATAACATTTCCTTCAAATATGTAGCCCTAACCTAAAACACGTAGAAGAATCAAGTTAAAATTAAAACACGAAAGTTCCAGTTGCCTACACAGTTGGTCCGTTCCAGTGCATTGTAACCCATTGCAAATGCCGACACGGACCGCCTGTCCGGACTAATGTTTTCACACTCCTGCCCCATCATTTTACATCATCTAGACTGGAATCCAGGTGTCAGAGCTTCGTGACAGTGCTAATAGTTAAAACTCCCTGTGCACGTCATATAAGCATACGAAGGGTGTAGAGGTATAGCTCCACTTGTTCTTAACCTCGGTACTAATAGGAGTAATCGTTCAGCTTGGTGCCTGGGCTACTTTACTCCCGGCAAAAGGACTCCCGCTCCTCGTCCGGATCATTCGTCCAGAGTAGTCCTACCGAGTGTGGTGTGTCTGAGTGTGAAACCTCAATAATGAGGTGGCCCTGGCTCACTAGGGGCTGTTGCGCTGTGACAAAAAAAAAAAGAAACTGCGGAAATTTCGAAAGCCTGTCGACTAGCGCCAAGTCACCCACTTAGCGCCACTGCACAGTTGCTCGTGATTTGCATGCGTAACCGGCCTGACATGTATGTCATTATCATAAGTATACACTGATAACGACAAGTGTCAAAGTTGGCTTATGTCGGATATTTTTATAGTGTAGATTTGAGCCTTTTTTTACGTACATACGTAGTCCTTGCCACTTCTACCTGCTCACAGTAGGTGTTGAGGTTGTTTATTTTCACTTGATCACACTCATACACACGCCACAGTCGGTAGGACTCCTCTGGACGAGGGATCGGCCCGTCGCAGAGAACTTTTACCTGACAGCAGAAACACTCACAAGAGACAAACATCCATGCCCCCCGGTGGGATTCGAACCCACGATCTCAGCAAGCGCTCGGCCGCAGACCCACGCCTTAGACCGCGCGGCCACTGGGACCGGCCCCCCTTTTTTTTACATGTTGATTTATAAGCCACAGGCGGTACCAAATTTAGTAACAGACATTGACCAGTAATGTCACAAGAGAACTACACGCCATGTTTGAAATCAGTAATCAGGACACAGCCTGAACGAAGTAAATAGTAGTGGAAAAGTGTTTTGTGTCACAGACAGACGTGTTCCTTACACGCAGGGGGCGAAATATATAGCAGGATTAATTCCACAAAGTATCCAGCTACAGGCGCAGGATAGTACCTCGATTATGCCAAGACCACTTAATTCCAAAGCTCTTCCATTTCATCAATCGACCTAATATTTTAAGATGTACGATCTGGTCTGCTGATAGCGCCGTAAAATGAAACACAGACGAACAGAACGTTTTGTGAGACGTTGTACAGCATTGCTATTTTCCCCATGATAATTTATGATAGGGGTTGGTATGAGGCTCTGTTTCCAAGAAATAAAATAGTAAACGAACTTAAACCCATAAGTGCAACATATTGTATTACAAATTTAAAAATGCAGATTAAATATTGACATGTGTGTAACCATCATTCTGATAAACCCATAAACGAGACTTGCCTTATATATTCCATTTGTTCAGTGACGTAAATTCGAGGTACCGGAAGTATTTTGCAAAACGTGCTGTTAATTTCCCCATCACGTAACGATAAAATGGTACTGTGCATAGCTACATTATAGTGAATGCATCAGTTTTCGTGTGGCCAGGCTGACTAGACCCGACGTGAGTGGGAAGCTTAGCACTTCGAAGTTGATGTGGAGGAAAACGATCCGTGAGGCTCTTTGTGTGTGGCCTCAGTACAGCCCCTTTTGCTCCCAGAACAAGGTAAAACGCGTATGACGCCAAACCCCCAAATTTTGCAATATATTGAAGAACACCATTATTTGTACCTTTCACCAAATGTTTTTATGATGAACAAGTCACGGAGAATGTTATACGCAGTACACGTAGCGCACGTGGGAGATATTAGAAATGCATACATAATTTTGGTCGGTAAGTCTAAAGGAAAGAGCTGGGTATAGATGGGAGGATAATATTAAAAAATTTATTGTAGAGAAGTGGAGTGGGAGGTTGTGGACTGGATTCATTTGTCTGAGGATCAGAAGCAGTGATGGGCTTTTGTGAACACGCTAATGAACATTTGGATTCCAGAAGAGGCTGTACATTTCTTAACTAATATGGCTTCTCAAGACGGATTCCTTTCCGCGAAGTTACTGTCAGCAGTACACATCCACGTGGACATAGCATGTATCGCGTTACATAGGATTTCCCAATTTGTGCATGTGACAGCTTGTTAGTTTTATCTTTGACATACTTTCACAGGTATAATCCAAGTTCATTTACGTACGTATGTCTATATCAAGGGTTCAGTTTTCAAGATAAATCATTGGACTTGGGATTCCTTTAAAGAAGGACAAGAGATGGAAGATAGACGGTAATCTGTGCTGCTTTTCGAGACTTCAGGCTTCGTGTGTAATCGGTCAGCCACTCTGTTGAATGGGATGTGAGATTAAAAGAAGGAGTAATGCATATGCCTTTAAACGAAGCAAGGTACTTGAAGTCTGATGCATGCTCTTGATGAACCAGCGACGTTAATACGGCCAAGCCCTCTGCGATGCCTAACGTCGCATATTATGCAGCACAAAGCGGTTAGGGCGAAATCACACTAATCACACAAAACCGTCTTAAACCCTTTCAGTCAAATCCGTCTAAGATTTGCTAAGCATTTATGTTGTGTTGACGCATCATTTGTTAGTATTGTTGTGAAAGGAGAAATTATTGGTCGAAGGGAGGTTTTGATTTTTCATATTGTTTCACTTGTTCTGGGTAGATTAATAAATGCATAATGTGGGAATAGAAATGTACCCTTTAAAACAAAGAATTCCAAAGTGGCCATTAAGAAATTCAAGTATTAAATAATGTCCAGTGTTATTTTCTGATGATCAGCAGTGTGGATTAGGTGACATTGCTGAAAACCCCTCCGTTGTATGGCCTGTATTGGTTTGTTGCAGTGTGTGGGCTGTGTTGGGATGCTGGAATGTATGACCTGCGTTGATTTGTTGCAGTGTGTGGGCTGTGTTGGGATGCTGGAATGTATGACCTGCATTGATTTGTTGCAGTGTGTGGGCTGTGGTGGGATGCTGGAGTGAATGTTGTAGAGCTGTGGACAAGATCTGCTCCAACTGGGATTTCAACAATGATTTTTCGGTCGTCCTGCCCTTGGTCTAGTCACTGTGCTGAACGACCCAACATATCTCCTGTTTTTTCACCGTTTCTAGGATAATTTGGTAAGCTAAACAGACATTTGTGTATTTTTAATTTTCTGCAATTAATACTCTCTAACGATTTCAATTAATTGCGTTATCAGTTTTAAGTTTTAATTGTAAAGTTTTTGTTTTCATTTCCTGTACTTGGCCCTATTCTTTGCATGTGTATTTAAGGGATATTTCACTGTGTGAAGGGCAGAAGTGAAGCTTGAGAATAGACGTTGAATGGCTGCAGTTTGACAAATAATTTGATGTTTTAAGAAAGGATAGAAATTTCCCTGCTGTCCTTAAACTGCATCCAAAAGTAACGAACCATTTGTACCCCATCGCAGTGATGACCCGATTCGAAAAATGGAACCGCGAAAATGATCTGTAATGACCACATCTAGGCACAGCTTTACCGGCTCATATGAAATACCCGTATGAGACTGAAATTTTCTCACAGTGCTGATCCATGGACATTCTGGGAAACTACGACGTGTAGTTTAGTTGATACGTAATAGCATTTCGGAGGGAAACATTGTTTCTATCATGGTAAGAAAAGTGATTTTTTGGTTCTTTTTTCGTGCCGCCGGTTGCTTCGAAATATTTGCATCCTTTCAGAAATTCTCGACTTTTCACGTCTGGCTGGACAGACGTACATCACATTGGTGAAAGACACATTTATCGCAAGTCTTCACTGCGACCGCCTAAGAATACAGGGTGTGACGTGACAGTAAATCATCATACGAAAAATCGCGAAACATGTTTTACTCTCGGGCAGCCTGAACGTGTGTGTCTTTGTTCAAGCGTGGACACATCGTAACTTAATGAATGCTATGATAGTACCGTAAATGTATGTAGGTTTCTTGTGAATTTTACAATATAAAGCGATTAGATATTTCCTTTGTTTTGTAGTAGAGACTTATTTTTATGGGACGTAGGAAGTGAATTTGGAAGTATTGTTTAGATGAACTTCAAACTTCAGAGATTAAAAATCAAAGTCGTCCGTGTCCACGTCTTGAAAACATAAAGTTATAGCAGAAGTAGAGCTCCACTCTTTCTTTAACCGTTTAAAGCCTAGCGGTAACTTTACGTACCACCAGGTTTAACATTAAAAAATTCTACGTGGTGCCCACATTGCGTTTATGTGTTTTGTACGGATCTCAGAACAAACAGCAACTTTTGCCTTATAAAACATTAAGAGATTGGTTTTTATAACCGAAGTGGAGAGTGTTTACAGCGCGGTACGCACTGAGTCCTTATATAAAACAGATACGCTTCGTCTTTAAAGGGTTAACCTCGGAGTTAATGGACGTGACTGGTCAACATCACGCCCTGGCCACTTAACCCAAGGAAAAGAACTGTGGTACCCACTAAACAGGACGCTGCATGTGCCCCAGGACCGGTCTGGACATTTTGAAAAAAAGAAAAGTCTTGTGCCACCACCGAAATTCGGACCCCGGGCCGTCCAGCCAGTAGCATTTTTTAGATATACCATTACACATATTTACTTGTCAAATTACATATGTCAGTTTCCTTAATTTGCTAACTCATTTTCCAAATTACCAGTCACGTGCACATCCTCCTACATTACACGTAACTAGGATACTGGAGTTTGTGCAATTGTCATCGAAGCTGATTACCCAGTAGCACGAGCGCAGCGTATCTAACCATGCGCCACATCCGTGGCCAAATCACCTGTTCACCTTGGGTGTGTAAAATTTTTGATGACCGTGACTTTTCTGTTTGCCATTGATAAGTTATCTGTTTCAAAAATCATTTGCACAGTCAATACTGTAGGACAAAAGAAAAATCCGGCCTTTTGAATGAAGTGCTACACGGTCTTGTAACTTTGATATTTTCTATTCTTTGCAATATAATTCAGTTTCTGTAATATTAACCAATAAATGCACACAATTATCACAGATTCACAATAATGTATTTAAAATACGATGCTCCTACATGTTTCGGACATTCCGTGTCCATAATCAGGGCGTACATTAACCTTTTAAAGCCTAGCGGTAACTTTACGTACGACCAGGTGTAACACTGAAAAATTCTACGTGGTGCCCACATTGCGTTTATGTGTTTTGTACGGATCTCAGAACAAACAGCAACTTTTGCCTTATAAAACATTAAGAGACTGGTTTTTATAACCGAAGTGGAGAGTGTTTACAGCGCGATACGTACTGAGTCCTTATATAAAACAGATACGCTTCCTCTTTAAAGCGTTAATTGCATAAAACAATTACTGAACAATATTTTGTTCTGTTTCATATAGAACAACTGATGGAAATCCTTCCGCGTAGAGTGAATATGTGTAAAAATTCTTTTCGCTATACGTATTCACTCTACACAGAGGAATTTAATATCGTTACCTAATCACAATGTTTACGGAGCCCCATGTATTATCTGTACTCTGCAAATGTACTAAGAGACCAAAATCCTATGCTGTCTTACATACCAACGTCTGTCCATTAATAATCTCGTCTCGTGGGGCTATTAATCCTGATACGTGGACAAATGAGAGGTCGTCGTTCAGTAAGTAACTGTACACCAAACGTAACAATTACTCTAACATGCTGACCGCGTTCTGGTACACCGGTATAGGCCGCAAGGACCTCTGCGATTTCCTGCCGCCATTTAGTTCCATACAAGCAGCGGCCCAACATGGTTAAGGTAAGTCTGAATTCTCTGGTTCTGTTACTGCCGCCAGCGTAAGTGTCTGTTTTCATACTGTCCCTTGTATATGTGTTTAACATTTTAAAGCCTAGCGGTAACTTTACATACGACCAGGTTTAACATTAAAAAATTCTACGTGGTGCCCACATTGCGTTTATGTGGTTTGTACGGATCTCAGAACAAACAGCAACTTTTGCCTTATAAAATATTAAGAGACTGGTTTTTATAACCGAAGTGGAGAGTGTTTACAGCGCGGTACGCACTCAGTCCTTATATAAAACAGATACACTTCGTCTTTAAAGGGTTAAACAGCTATCAATTGACGGTGTTTGGCAGTTTGATTGAACATAGCACCCCACCCCCGCCATCTCTATCTACTTGCCATTTATGTGCTTAACTTCCAGTGACTGAAGCTACGAATTTAGCCAGTAGTTTTAAAACACACAACTTTCTCTTTCCGCTCCTGCTCTCCCATTACATAATTATGCCTAAAAGAAACAGTTACTTGTGTAGGAGATATAAGAAAACGAAATATTCTGAACACTATTTCATTTTTTCTCGCTTTACTAAAGTTATTAAAATTTCCGTCAAGACAGGATTCCTTGGCTGAAATCAGCAGATAATAACCACACGTTCCAACACAAATATTTTGGAAAATATGTGGCTAAATTTTGAAGAATGTTTACACCTTTACACTAACTGAAAATTAGGACAATTTTGTTGAATGTTTACACCTTTACACTAACTGAAAATTAGGACAATTTTGTTACAGAATCGTAGTGTCTTGCCGAAGGTTTCACCAGTCATTTTCGAATCCTTTAATTCTTTCTCTCTTCTCATTATTCCCATACGCACATTTTCCAACTTTATAGGCTATAAACCTACCAACATCCGAAGACGATGTTTGGTAGGGACTGCAATGTCTTAAGTTACATGAACGGTCAGTAGACAACTAGACACAACCCCCCTATCACGATTTCATTTTGTGACCTTTATGTAACTGACATAAACCTTTGAAGCAGAATGCAGGTAAAAATCACAGGATATGCTTGTAAGCACAGATGCTCTTTACGCCGGTATCCAGAGCAACATGTCTTGCACAATTTGCCGTTATGTACGTACATCGAGAACTGAATTCAAATGAGCTATTATGAATTCATTAAGTAAACCCATTTTCTACTCAACATGCCTGCATGAACTTCTGTCCAGTTATGGAGCTCAGAACTGCCTACTGTAAAAACAAATTCTAAGCTGAAATATGCGTTTTTCTGGGGTATTACGCAGCGTCGAGTGGTAATCCTCTTCGAGGGTCAACAGCCCTTGGAAATGGGACCGATAGATTTTCCCGAAACGTTGGCAAATAATTACCACTTGACGCTGTGTAATACCCCAGAAGAACGCAGATCTCATCAACATCGCAGCGGAAGCCTGGACTCACAAATTCCAAGCTTTTATGTCGTGAACAAACACAACTTAACATGTTCGTTGACTGAAGCAAATTAAACTCTTTCCTTTTCAACAGAATATAGGACAAAACCGCAACCTCACGGTAGTTAATAAAGCCTTTCTAAAGGTGACAAATTTCAAATGACACTAACAAATCAAAATTGCATGCACGAGGATATCAACAGAAGATTTAATTCGGTGAATGTTTATTGCTGTTTGTTTCAGTATATTTTCTTTTCCCATGTGTTAAAAATATAACTACAAAATATACAGAAGTGGAATTTGATCTCTTATTATAGGAGGGGCGCGTGGGAGGGTGGTGAAACTTTGTCTCTTATGTTAAGGAAAGTACATAGGCTGAGGGTAATCGTGAAGGGGGTGCTGAGGAAGATACGTGTCAACAGCAGCTACATAGCTTTTTTTTGGAACATTCTGTATATTATGGTCCACAGTTGCATTTCAGCTTTAGTATAACTCGATCACCTTCAATAGTCTTACTTTGGCAGATTTCAGTAAACTGAAAAGAAAGACAAAAAATTTGCACATTTATATTCTAAGCTTAGTTAGTGTTATCAGTCTGAGGCAGGTGCATTTATCATCATCATCATCATCATCATCATCTCCTTTATGCAGGGTATTCACACTTATGTACCTGAAACAAACCATGTTTCTAGGGTGTACAGTATCGCAGCTTTTCCGCGCGAACTATTAATGGTGCATATAACGCTGTCTTCAATATTAAACTCCTTTGTGTTTTTACATTAGCACTTTCCGCAGTGTGTGTGCTGTGCCCAATATAGCTGTTTGCCCTAGTTCCTTGACACCGTGCTTTCCTGGTACGCTGCTGAAGTATTTTGTGAAGGATTTCGAAATGGTTCCAGTTGCTCCTATTATAACTGGCGTCACCTTTGTTTTTACATTCCACATTATTATTATTATTATTATTATTATTATTATTATTATTATTACCACCACCATATTGGTTTCGTGTTTTGCGCGCTTGCCGCTCTCGTGTCTTAACGTAGAAGCGAAACCTTTGTTCATGAGGTCAGTCCCAGTGGCCTCACGGTCTAAGGGTTGATTCACATTGTACGACACGATACGACACGACTCGACAGAATATTCTTTTACGGTTTTCACATGCTCTAATTCACACTAGTCCGTCACCAACAGCTAACGATAAAGACAGTGTCGCTGGAATTGAGAGAAGAGAATATTTTGCCAGTGTGTGCCTGTCACTGCATGTCGTGTCTGTTAACTGACGATAGATGTGAATGCACGCTGGTTTTTGTCATGTCGTGTCGTGCTGTATAATGTGAATCGACTTTAATGCGTAGATCTGCTGCCGTTCGATTGCTGGGATCGCGGGTTCGAATCGCGCTGTGGGTATAACTTTTCGTCTCTTGTGTTTGTCGCGTGTTGTGCAGGTAGTGGCCTCTGCTATGTGCTGATTGCTAGTTCAGAGGGGTCCTGCCGGGTGCGTGTTGTGTGTGTGTGTGTGTTTGTGTGTGATCTAGAAACCTCAACAGTATGGCGGCCTAGGCCCGAGTTCGGCTGTGGCGCCTCAGAAACAAAAAATTAATCTTGAAAGGTAGAAACTTTTGCGCCTTCGGAAACGAAATCCATAATCTTAAGTGTTAAGGCGTGTCTTGCTTTAAGGGTTTCCGATAAACAAGACGATTTTCAGAAACGCGCCCCAAACGTGTACTTTCATCCGTTACGTACATGGTGTGGTGAAATGTGTAATGAGATAAACACAGTAGCTGAGAGAAGTGTCAGCCCTCTCAAAATGTGTTTATCGAATGTCAACAAGCCATCAAAACATGTCTAGATGTTGATAGACAGCTATCGTTTGCTAGATAGATTGCGATCGTTTGATATGTCTTTATTCGATAAGAAAGTTCTCTTGTGGTATGATCGCATGTTGGTATACTATTAATACAGTATAAGCATTTAATCTGATAAACCCCTTCAGAGTTCATAAAGACAGACAAATACGAACATGTATTTTTGGTATACACTCACATTACATTTACGGTTATGTTCAGCCGTGCCATGGCTCAGGCGGTTAGCCGCCGGCCTCCCACCGCGGAGGCCCGGGTTCGATCCCGGGTCATTCCATGTGGGATTTGTGGTGGACAAAGTGGCATTGGGACAGGTTTTTCCCCGAGTTCTTCGGTTTTTCCCTGTCAATTTTATTCCATTACTAGGAAAAGGACAAAAAATAATCATCATCTTCATCTTCATCTTAATCATAGGGTTGCACAATAAGCCTCATGGCTGCAGTGCGTCCGTAGCGTCTGCTGCGGGGCCCTTCGCCACTAGAGTTATGTTCAATATTTACAAGCCCACTACTTCAAATTGTACTTTTTAAATGCTACAGAAATTCATACAAGTTGAAGTAGTCCTTATGCGAATTCGTATTAATGATTTAGATTAAATATCAGTTTAAAATGAAGTCATTGTTTAGCTTCACACTAACGGTGCTTTGAGATGCATGTAACACACCCAGGAACAAAATTCATTATATTATCTTTGCTATTTTACACATTGGCATTCTCATCCTTAAACGGATATTGTTCAGTAAGAAATTTAATTTTGATGTTTATTGGTTGCTCTGACACAAACCTCAACGACGTGGAGACATTTTACCTGTATTAAACTCACAGAACGTCACGGTAAAGTGAGTAGCACCCCGACGTTGTATTTGCAAGGTCTTGGGTTAGAGTTCCACCCGCAGACTACTCGTGCTTGGGTTAGAGTTCCACCCGCAGACTACTCGTGCTGGGGTTTCCATGTGGGTGAGGAGGCAGTGCCTGGATTTAGGAGAAGACATCTCACTTCGAACAATCTGTAATTCGTTATACCCTTCACCATTCTATCACTGGACAGCGTACAATCTGAGATATTGGAGCGTATCTGCGTGAATAAATAAATAAATACATAAATAAACAACGTAAGAAGGTAAAGTTGGCCCCTTGCATATTATAGAGTCATATACGGGGAATACATAGGTCTAGCTCCACTCATTCTTAACAATAAATGAATGAATGAATAAATAAACAAATAAATAAATAAACAACGTAAGAAGGTAAAGTTGGCCCCTTGCACATCATAGAGTCATATACGGGGAATACATAGGTCTAGCTCCACTCATTCTTAACAATAAATGAATAACTAAATAAATAAATAGATGCATAGACAAACAACATAAGACGGTAAAGTTGTTTCCTTGCTCATCATGCAGTCACGTACTAGGAGGAGATAAGTAGCTCCACTCATTCTTAACAATAAATGAATGAATGAATAAATAAACAAATAAATAAATAACGTAAGAAGGTAAAGTTTTCCACGTGCAAGCCATGGAGGCTTATATGGGAAGCAGATGTGTGGTTGCACTCTTTCTTAACAAGATAATCAACACAGTATAGGCAACGATTTCTCTGTTACAGGCTGCCCAGCTGCTGCTCGCCTCACTTGCTCTTCAGAGCCTTACATGTGGAAACCAGCTGGCGGACCATTCACCAGGTTACAGTCACCTGCATCCTCCTGTACGCGTAGATCACAGAAGGAAGTCCCACAGATTGACCCCGTCCCGATCTCCAGCCAGCTCTTAGGCTGTCCCCTCTGCTGTACTGCTATATAGACCCTCCAACAGCAGTAACCTCATTCTGAGCTTCACTAATGGCATCTACTTTGGGCTGGTTAAACTTTGGGCAAAAGGGGCTGGAGGGGAATAAAGCAGTAAGCTAAGAGTGAGAAGACTGGAATGTCACAATCCCCGTGTCCATGGGACCTGTTTCTGCGAGTTCAGGGTAGCTCACGATCTGCTATATGCAAGTGGATGGGCACAGGGAAGAGTCATTGCTATAGGCATTCCACATGGATACGAAATCTCCCCAGTAGCTCTGCATTTTGCCCATAGAATGTATCAAACCGTGTCAAGGAAACAATACATACTGTACGCTGTAGGGCGTGTGGCACACATAGGGGAAATGGTATGTACAAATCTTTCTTTATAGAACCGCTTGGAAGGCCCACTCATAGACCCTACATGGAGGCTAATACGTATGTATTACAACTAACATTAAAGCATGGGATATTGGGGTGTGGGCTGGATTAGCGGTAATTAACCTTTGGTTCTTTGAAAGTAGAACATCTTGAGAACAGCTGAAAGAATAGTGGTTGTTAGGCGCGTTCGCAAAATTTCGAAAAGCGATTATTAACTTCGTCATATCTGTCTATCTGTCCGTCCGCATGGAACAACTCGGGTCCCACTGGACGGATTTGTATAAAATTTGATATTTGAGTATTTTTCGAAGATCTGCCGAGAAAATTAAAGTTTCGTTTAAATCTGGCAAGAATAACGGGTACTTTACATGAAGACCTATGTACTGTACCTTTATGATTGTATCTCGCTGAATTCCGCGTAAAATGAGAAATGTTTCAGACAAAAGTTGTAGAGAAAATCAAAACACACGTTTCATGTTCAGTAACTTGTTTCCGAAAATCGTGGCGTTTATGAGATAACATGAAAAAATTCTGTAGAGCCAGACAGGTCGCAGATGACAATATCATACGGCGCATGCGCTTTGCATGCCGGATAACTGAGGCAAGAATACAGGCACAGGCTCATTAATACTTATTGCTTTTCCACGGCAACAATGGTTACGCGAACGCCCTGCAGTGTTATATTATACGTACGTTGCCTGTCTTTTTCAAGAATCATTCTGTTCCCTGGAATAGTTAAGAACAGTGGTGTAGATACGGCCCCCTGCAGACCCCGCGGTGAGGCGGGGTCGCGTGGCTCAGTGGGGCCTCTCGAACCTACAGGATACTAAAATTGATTGTGGGTTCTTTTGGGCTGGATTGCGTTTTTCTGACGCAAGGCAGCATTTTGGATCGTTGTTGTGAGATCTGGGAGGAACTTCGCTAATAATTATAGGGGGCCACGATTATTGAGTCGCGGGGGGACGCCACCTGTTTTATCCACATTACTGATCAAGAGTTTATTGTCGTATTACCCAAACAAGTTTGTGATTCAAACTGGATCCGGCCATATTTATTTCAGATAACGCACACATTTGTTCACAAAGTAACTCATGGTATGTAACAGGTGCTGCATGCTAAAATTTAAAGGAAAAAATATTGTCATACACCAACGTAAATTTAAATTAAATTTTCCGTAGTAATTCAGTTAACCCTTTTTTTAATCAAAATGTTTCTTAGAAAGAAAATTTTGAATTACCAGCAGTTTGTCAGAATGCCACTTATAGCACACGTGCCACTGGTTTACCATGGCTGGTATAGTCTTACTGCAGTACTTAACTTATATGTTCCTGATGCCCAAAAGCTTTCACTGCAGTTTCTAACCACCATCATAAGAGCTCCATGGGTCAGTTTCTTATCCCTACTGTGGTTTGTGTCCATTAAATTTTGCTTTTTTCTGTCTTGTTCTTATTTTAGACCTGAAGCATCAAAGACAGTACAGTCAGGTCTTGAAGCAGCAAACACAGTTTTTACGACTGCCATGTTCATGTGGGGGAAGCAATTGTGGCTGCTGTGCCACTCTGAGTGTCCCACCTCTGCAATTCAACCAGCAAGGTAGGCCGTAAAATTTTAGCTGCAAGTATACTCAGTGTGTGATAACAGTAGTCAAATATTTTTGTTACCTTATCAATGTCTTCACATTTTTGATAACTACTGAAGTTTTTTACAGCATTCTCTTGGGATATAATAATTAACATGTTTTAGTATGCAAATCCAAGGATATACATATATGCTATAAAATACATAAATTTTAAAACAATCAAATTTTGATTATTGAATGCTAATAGTATGCTCTAAAAGAACTCTTAACAGTTATCAAAAACATGAATCCCTTCAAAAGGAACCATTGATTCAAAACATATAGGGCATAATTAACTACAAATAAAGTTGTACTTGAGGTGAAAAGGTTGGTTACATAGCCAGCAATACAACAGCATGCTACCGAATGTCAGAACTTGTTTAACCCTTTAAAGACGGAGCGTATCTGTTTTATATAAGGACTCAGTGCGTACCGCTCTGTAAACACTCTCCACTTCGGTTATAAAAACCAGTCTCTTAATGTTTTACAAGGCAAAAGTTGCTGTTTGTTCTGAGATCCATACAAGACACATAAACACAATGTGGGCACCATGCAGAATTTTTTAATGTTAAACCTGGTCGTGTGTAAAGTTACCACTAGGCATTAAAAGATTAATAGTTGATGTGTAGGACAACAGGTAGCATGATTTTTATGTTTCCCCATACTCCAGGGTCTGTCATCTTGCTTTGCCAGAAATCAATATGTATTTGATAAGCATGAATTTGGAAATACAAAGGCTGGGAAGGGGCTACAAGTGTTTGTTCATGATTACAGCAATAATGCAATTAATTTTCCTAACACATGTAAGCAGAAACAGTTTAGTTACTAGCATTTCTGATAGCTTCATTATGTACTGGATTTCTCCCTTACTACTTATTACTTTAATTGTGGTTTATTTAATGACCCTGTCACTTCAATACTCGTATATCTCAGACTATATAGCATCAAACACTGCATTGTAAAGCATGCAGGAGGAAGTGATCATAGCCTACTCTGAGGTGCTGTCAAACACTTAGCTGGTGGGACTGAGGAAGACCATGGAAAACCTCAGTCAGGATAGACAGTCTCTCACTGAGATTTAAATCCAGAACCTGCTGATTATGAGCAGGTCACAACATTCTGTCCATTTGTGTAAGGGTGGGAGGAGTTGGTGATGCTAATTACTGTCTGCTGTGTGAAGTGTTGACCTCAGAAACTACATTATGACTTAACTTCTACATGCCATATGTGTAGAAGCTTGCTCTATGGAACTGTGTGAGGTATATGAAGAAATCTGAAAAGGTAGAGTGAAGGTTTATGCCTGAAGATAATGAATAATACTGAATTCCATTCAACAGATGAAAATGTTTAAAGTTGCAGTTACTTTATGAGATATATTTAATGCTCTCAGGATGTGTGCAGCTCACATATGTTCCTGCTGACCTTGGTGTGGATCTAGATGTGTTTCTGAATGGTAACAATCTCTACCATACTTCCTTGTCAGGTAAGAGTTTTAGAATTTCTATGCGTGACTTCACATTTTCATTTCTTTTAATCATTTGCTTATGGAAAGAAATTTAACAGTTTTTTATTATGCAAATGAGTAAAATTTGCCATATGAGCACTGAGTGTTGTTTTGTGATTAAATGGTGCCTTGTTATTTCTTTCCTTATCCACATTTTCCCTTGTTGTGGAATTTGACATTCTCACAGCGGTGTTGCTGAGGATTCATTTCTTGTGGAGTGTGACACTTTGTGA
Organism: Coptotermes formosanus; assembly: GCA_013340265.1. Taxonomy (NCBI): domain Eukaryota; kingdom Metazoa; phylum Arthropoda; class Insecta; order Blattodea; family Rhinotermitidae; genus Coptotermes; species Coptotermes formosanus. Next base: position 962,294 of record BLKM01000328.1, on the reverse strand, counting down.
TCCAGTGACCGAGGATTATATCCAACAACACAAGAATCCTCTATCTCCTTGTTTTTAGGTGTGTTCGCATAGTTGCCAGAAGCACCTATTAGCTTTGTCATATCCATCTATCTGCATGTATCAATGCACCTCTGTATGTATGCATGTATATGTCTTCCAACATAATTTATTTTTGATACTATTTTATGAACTCCAATGCAAGAGTTTTGGTTCACCTGGCTAGAAATATGAAATAAAATCAGTAACATAATTTGAAAGTTTTTAAGATTTGAAATTTTCAAGATAGTGTGTATTCAGAACATTTTGTCAGGTTTGTGATGCCACGTACCCTTGTCAATGGCTACTGACATTCCAGAGGACCATGTTATGTACAGCTGAAGGGGATCAGATACCAGAAGACTATAGCCTGAATTTGAAAATTGTTATTAAGGCTTGTGAACAGTAATGGAGATTACATCAACATACAGATGCAGAATTTCACTGCAGATTAGATTTGGTTACATATAAATATTGCAGTTAATGGTAGTGTTATTATTAAGCACAGTAATTACTTTTGCAGCCAGGAACCCTCCTCCTTTTTGTGTTGGAACTGGTGTGCCCCTTCTTAACCTCTGTGTTCGTCTGTACAACATCCGAATACAAAACTACAATGTACATGTGTGCATCAACTTGGAGCTACAGTTTGCAAGTAGGCCTCTCATTGTTGTCTCCTTCGACTGTGTTCGGGTTGGTATTGATGGAGTTGGTATTGAGAAGCCTTCTACATCCCGTGTGGTGAGCCCAGATCCTGTCAGGCACAAACATACAAGAAAAACCATAAGTTTAATGCCAAAGACGTTGTCAGCTGCGTATGTCACTGTGAACTCTGATTGTTATGAGTGATCTCAGGAGGCAGTGACGATGGCAAATATAGAACATACAGAAATCATAGCATGGCATAAATGCCTGGGGAAATCACATCACACAGATCAATCTCAGGTTTAGAGAACTGGAGTTTTCATCACAGGCTCACATGCCTGATCTAAAAATTACCCATGGAGAACAATGGGTGTAGGCACATATTTATATAGCACCACTGCATCGGAAGATCATTTTGAAATTTTGAGTACTTGTTACAATAAACCATTGTTGAGCCATGATTAGTCACTGGTTGTGTACCACAGAGGCCCAAGTTCAATCCAGATCCATCAATTTGGAATTTATTGTGGACAGAATGGCATTTGGACAGGTTTTATCCAAGCACTCTGGTTTCCCCCTCCAATCAAAGAGTGTGTACAAATGAAATGTTTTGTGTTACATTTCCCCAGCTATACAAGAACTCATACATCATGATACTGTGCAGTAAGTTGCACACATCATAATTCCTTCAAAAACCAAGAATGAAAATATATAATGTGGACTGTTCTTTGGCTGCCCTCTTCAATTATCATTCTTCCAGTCCACAATACTCCTGCAGTCGGAGGCTGGGACATAAGGCCCAACTGATGACTGAGCCTCACCCCAACTTTATAATGATGATGACGAGGAGGAGGAGGAGGTTATAATGTCATGGGGAACAGCTAAGGTGAATCTAGTAATAAGACAACATTAGAGAAAACAAAATGTGTTGTTACAACACTTTATAGGCCTACAGAATACGTAAAAATAAACAATCTTTTACAAAGCTTCTCCACAAGTGTGTTCGTGTCTTAATGCACTGACTTTGTTGTTATGTTTTCAGAAATTAATGAGTTGTTTTCAGTATCTTAAAGCGATATTACTTTTACATTGAAAAAGTATCATCCCTCCACTTTGACACATCTCAGTGTCAGCAGTATTTGAGTGTGGGTGCATGCTTGTTTTCAGTGTTTTCTGTTTGTTCTCAGGAACAAAAAGCATATTTTATTAAATTAAATTTCTTTCAGAATGTGTAGAAAGTTCAGAAAAGCCATTGTATTTTCTGAACTTTACACAATTTCTGAAACACTGAGTAGTAAAGAAATGTCCAAGAATAATTACCAGTTGTGTGCATTTGTGATGCTGATGTGCCAGACTATAACATTAATACCAGCACCATAAATATGAACATGGAAAGTCCATTTGGAGCTAGTGACACACACGTCTGCATAACCATTGTTGCAATGGAAATGCAACAACGCATTCTGTATGTGATTTTGAGCTACATGTAACTGTAAATAATAAAAAATGCTGAGTTTTACACAAAACTGCTTTTTGATGAATTTATGCCACTGGCAACAATAAAACATACTTAGGTCTTCATGTAAAGTGCCTGACATTTTGCCCAATTTTACTAGATTTGGAGTTTCTCAACAGATTTTGATACAAGTCTTCAATATCAAATTTCACAGAAATTCATCCAGTGGAAGATGCGCTGATACATGCAGAGAGATGGGTGGTCATGTTGAAGATAACAGGAGGTTTTCACAACTATACAAACATGCCAAAAACTGTCAGAAAATAGTAAAATCTTCTAAAACATTTTGTATGTGTTGTTTAAGAAATTTCTGGTATATTGCGTTCGAATCATTGCGTTAGTTTCATTTCTGCTTTTTGATCAAACTGCCTGTCCATACACGTGACAGAATGAGAATAATATGCATAAATTCCTTTGCTTATTACAGATGTAATTTGAAATGTGCAGATGAGTCCAGTTATTAGGGGCACAGTGCTTGTCGCTTTCTTGTATATATAGAACGAAACACAATCAGGCATCTCTGATGGTTTAACATCAGCATATGAATAAATGATAACATGTAAAATTGAGGGCTGAATCATATTTAACAATCTGTTGCAGAAGTTCTTCTCTTATGTAATTTAACTGGTGCCTGATTATGGCTTTTATTTAAAACGAAACATGTAGCACGAGCACAATCGACAACAAAATATTGTCGAATTTGTGATTGTGATTGACTTAACTCCCTGGCTGTTTTATTTGTCATAACGTGATGTCCAAAACCCCTTCCCCCCCCCC
>BLKM01000328.1:926848-958936 GCA_013340265.1 Coptotermes formosanus | reverse complement strand
CATTCCCCCCCCCCCCGCAACTCACCAGGAAGAGACTAATTGGAGTAGTTGTAGGAGTTTACCGATGGGAGCATTGCTTAACAACACCCGAACTGCGCAACATCAATGGGTGGCAGCACAGTTACAAGGTTCCACGGATATACTTTGACTTGTCGTTACTCCTCATCCATGGTTTTTGCCATGGTTGGTACAGATCACAAATAGTTGCAGCGCTGGGGGAATGTAGTGTTTTATTACGTGTAATTTCCAGGTACACGTGTTGTGAGCGTGAGTAAATGTGTAAGTTTCATGTGGTTTGGGACTATCAGTGTATTTCTTTCAAATATTTTGTACCAGTTTTGTCGGGAATTCCACTTTCTACTTAGGTAAGTGAAAGAAACATAACCTGTAAATACCAGTTCCGTTGCACATGTGTATTGTACCTTTTGTGGATAGGCAAATCCAATATTTTAATTTGTTACTGATGATTGGTATATAACTACCAGACTACACGGCATTACATTGCTGAAGATGGTTATCTTCATAATCACTTCTGTGAGAACCACAATTCTCACAAAGTGCGCATTTTGTTTGTAGGTGTGAGGGCACAGAACAGAGTTTCCAGTCATGTCTTCCTGGAAAAAAGTTTCAAAAACAAACCAACGCACTCATCGTGAAAGACATCAGCCAGAAAGCCGGTCACATCTTGGACTTCTTGAAAAAAAGAAAGATTACCGTCTGAGAGCTAAAGACCACGATGAAAAACAAAGAACGTTGAGACTTTTAAAGAGACGTGCCTTAAACCGTAATCCTGATGAATTCTACTTCCATATGATTAATTCCAAGGTAGAAGATGGCGAACATAAAGAGTTAGAAAAAGATGATGAACACACTCCTGATCAAATACGTCTCATGCAGAGTCAAGATCTAAAGTATGTCTCAACGAAACGTATAATGGAAACGAGAAAGATTGAGCGTCTTCAGTCACACTTACATTTATTAGATGCAGCTAATGAGGTCAAGAACAAACATATATTTTTTGTGGATACTGAAAAGGAAGCAAAACAATTTGATTTGTGCAAACAACTTGATACTCATCCTTCCCTCCTGAAACGACGTATCAATCGACCTCGTAATATTGCCCTGAAGAATATGTCATTTCCTGAGGTGGAAGAAGCTGTCATAGAAAAGTTAACAGCAGAAAGAGACAAGAAGTACATGGAATTGCAGAAGAGAATTGAACGGGAACGGGAACTGACAGTAATTCAACAAAAACTAGAGATGAAGAGGCATCTTCTAAATAAAAAGGAACGTACACCAAAGAGAATAAAACCAAGCACCAAGGATGCTCCACCAATTTATAAGTGGGACTATGAACGTAAACGATAAACCTTTTAATATATTTACTTACAATGAACACTTTTGTATTTCGTACAAAGTTATTACATGTAATCATAATATGCAAAAATTGTGAAATGTGACCTGGTAATTCCATCACATACCAAACTTGTCAAATTAAAACCAAATTACAATACAGATTAACAGTGCTTTTCAGCCTTGACATTTACAATATGTAATGTGACACAGCAGCATATGGTAGGCTGAAATAATCAATTTTGTTGGTGTTTCTGTGTCTGACATTGACTGGAGTTTCAGTGTTCAATCTTTGTCCACCTTTGCCCAGTCTTAGTTCATGAGAAAAACATTTTTGATAGTAATCCCAGATAAATATGTACTTAGTGTTTGTGTGCATGAATTTTGCATAATTATGTGACATAGTAAGTGAATTCTGTATTGCAGTGTTTTACACTTCAGCATTCCTGTGTTTCTGATATAAGTTTGTGTGGAGTGCACCTCTGGGGCCATTATTTAAATGAAGTGTGTAATGAAATTTAAGAAGCTCTCTAATTTTGTAATTGGTATCTCCAGTATTTTATTACTGAATATAATTTTGCTGCATTTGAATACAACTAGTGCTGTACTTTTGAAACATTTCTGTTCACCCATGCTGAAATATATATAACAGTCAGAATATAATTAAATGAAAAGAGCACCCTCCAAAAAACTGGGAGAGTGGGGGGTGTGTGCAGGCACACACACAGGTGCACAGTTCCAAGTTATTTCAGAAATGAGCATCACTAAACACAGGATTCAAAAAAATTATACAGATATGCTTTGAGCCCTTTATGGTTAGTCTTGCTCAGATAGTATGGTGTGCCACCTCAAACCAAGCTTTATTTTGTGAACTTCATTTTTGTAATTTCATGTAAAGTTTCTGTCATTAACTTACTGATAGGATGAAGGTGGCAGGTGAGGTGGGGTTCAGGAAATCACAGACCATAAAACTAGCAATCACAGATTATTTAACTCATTCATATATTCAAGAATTACTTTTTATTGATTTCACGTAGAATGATGTCCAGTATGCAGCAGTTAATGTACTTACACGACAGGGTATGTTGGTTGTAGCTGCATTGTAACATTACGAAACATGAAAGTTTTTGTAGAACAAACTTATAGTGCCATGTTTTTGAAATTCAACTGTTTTCAGGCGCCAGTTTCGAAACACTGTTTCCTTTGTTCGAATATGTTATGTACAATGGTGTGAATGATACCTGAACTTGATTTGGGGCATGTTCATCGGTAATACTGTATGGTCCAAATATACACGGCTCAGTGCCAGGAGAAGCTGTAACAAAAAATTACAATACTCTTCAGTTATATGTGTAAATAGCTGTACATCTTTAACCCTTTGGCACCTAATGTCAGGTATACCTCTCATGTAGTGTGGTGCTCAAAATGCCAAATAACAAGTACAGCTGACAGGCTATCATAGCCTGTATTAGGCAGCCCCCATTTACATTCCAGTGTGCTGCACATCACACCAGGCATTTAGTTCAGGTACCAGAGGGTTAAAATATACAAAATTATGGTTCGAGGGGGTACAAGCTTTGCCTGTCATGTTAACAAAAGAACATGGTTGAGTCTGAAAAGTGGGTGCAGAATAAATATTGAACCTAACAGAAGAAGTGACATGAGATTGGAGAAAACTGCATAATGATGAGGTACAGAATTTGTATGCTTCACCCTTACTTAGGAAAATAAAATCAAGGAGTACGAGATGGGTGAGGAATGAAGCGTGACTGGAAAACGTTAAAGGTCTGGTCAGATCACGTGAAGGAGACGTGCCTCCTTGAAGACCTAGGCATAACTTGGAGGGTAATACTAAAATCAGTCTTAAAGAAATACGTACACAGGAGGGTTGTAAACTGGATCTATAGGGATTAGTGTCAGACTATTGTAAGCGCAGAAATGAACCTTCAGGTTTTATAACGGTTGGAAATTAAGTAGATGACCTGTTGGCATCTCCAGAAAGATTCTGCTCCGTGGCATCAGTTATAGAGGTATGCTTTATTCCATTTCATTGCATTGGACCTCTCAGAACATATTTACTTGTGTATTGCTTCTGTGCACTTTCTGTGTTAAAACAGGTGCAGGCCAATTATGTGTTTCTTTTGCCTTTAAATGGTCATAGAAGAGTGAACAAATTCTAGTGACAGTGGAATTTGAAAGTGTTTATTTATTTTGTATATTTCTGTGTTGGGTGGGCCAGTACAACTCATACATGAGGCTTAATGTTGAGAAGACTGTGAAGATTCATTTAGATTGTACTCCTTTATTTTATGACACCGTGTAGTCTGGTAGGTGGCCAACTGGTGTTTCACAGCAACATGCTGCCCCATCTTACCTTCAAGATGGAAGCAGCAGGTTCCTCTGAAACAGTGGTTAGCCGCAGGTGTAAAATTTCAATGAGATTGTGCCATCAGCAGGTAACAGTGTAGTTCATTATTATGTTGTCAGTATAAAGTTACTAGATGATATATTAAACATATGCCAGCAGAACTTTTAAATACGGTGTTGTTATTTAGGTAAGATATACCTTCTACCATAAAGTAATCATTTTCCTGAATTCCCAAGAGGCATCAGTACAACAGCTGGCTGGGGTCCAGCCATTTTAAAGCTGCAATAACAGGGAAAGAAAATTCTGTATATTCTTAAGCTCCCTATAAATTTTGAGGTCTCAATGTCACTGTTCCTAGACATACAGGAACAGTCTGATGTGATTTTAACTTAATTCTGTTCAACTGCCATTATGCAGAATGGTTTGCTTACGTAAGTTGGTCCCTGGTAGGAGAGGTTCTCCTGTGCCCTCTGCTGGGTCTTTCATTTGCTGCCTCAAAGGTATTGTACCAATGGTGATAGGAACTTTCACAAGTTTAAGTTTTTCTCCCACTGCTGATCCAGATGAACACACATGCAGCTACAACATACAGCAAATAGACCATAAAGCATCATTTACACCCATTAACATGAATTGATATATGTCATAGAATCACAATGGGTACCAGGTCTCGTTCCAGGGGGTAAAGTGGCTGGGGTGTGGTGTTAACCACCCACCCCCATCTAGCACCGAGTATATCTGCACCTCTCACTCTGTCTCTGCGCTTTCATGGCCTGTTATAAGGCAAAGTTTACCATTACCTTTTTATGTCATTCGTTATTACTGTAAGGGTCCTCCGAAAGATATGAATCTGGGTCCTTGGATTTCAGACCAGTATCTATTCATTTCCATGGCTGTTGTTCCTTCTATCATCTTCTGGAGAGGCAGGTGTCTGAACTTTCATCATTGAAAAACAGAGTTAGGGGTTCTTACTACAATACCTTATTTAACCTTTAAAAGATCTGCATTCACATATGCAAAAACATGTAAAAACACCTCAAAAATTTATTTTATATATTTAGGCAACAAGGAAATTTACTGCATTTTTAAAACATGCTGCGTTATCTCTGTTCTATTTATGCCGTTTATTTCATAATTGTACTTCTTCTGTTCAAGTAATACATATTCATAGACCAAGCACCTAAGTTTAAATACCAGCCTGGTTGGGTGGAGGTTAAGACAAAATGTGCTGAGGTCTTCACTCTTCTGGAGTGTTGCGTGACATTTGTTGGTACTTTGTTAGCAACATTTTGGGACAGGGTGTCAGTCCCATCTTGAAGGGTTCAGCAGTCTTCTTGGACTGCTTAACCCTTGGATATGTAACCAATATATTGTCCTGAAATATTTCTAACTACCAATTGACACTGTGCAACAACCCAGAAGAGGAAAGACCTTATCTACATGGTGGTGGAAGGTTAAATTTCACAAACAGTTATTTTTATCCCTTTGTGTCTGGCTGGAGTGTACATTTACCTTCCCAATTTCCGAATATGAACTATATTTGTGAATGAGACATGTTCTTGAAAACTCATGAGTGTGATGTTTTAATCTGTTATGGACTGTTTACAGTGGCAAATTGTGATACACAGGTCAGTCTGGCAGAAGAGTACATGTTGCCTTTGTATACCATTCCAATACATCTGACCCTCGGATCAGAATTTACCACTGTTGCTATGCAAACTTTGCAGTTTATCTGTCTAAGGGATCTCAGATGAGGATATGAATCATGTCACTTACATGCAATTTGTACCACATATCCATCAGTGTGCAATGAACTAGTCTGGAAGCTGCCACTGCAGGAATCTGAAGGGGTTCTCCCAACCACACTTGTGATTCATGAGGCATCACTGACCCTCTCATAACTTCTGCAACAACTCTCTTCATCTTTCTGGGTCCTGCATTGTGATTGTATTTGACTACCTGTTTACAGAGAATTAATTTTGTGTTTATTATCAAGCTTTTACTACATTTATTTATTTACTAACTTACTTAATGATCTCATCAGTTCTTAGATGGTAGAGCCATTGTGAGGTTTGAGGTGCTTACAGCAGCGACTATGAGATTACTGTCGTATGAGACTTAACACCGTGTAGGCCGCAATTACAGTGTCACATCCCAACAGATGGTAATCTATACATGTGTTGACTGGTAGAATGATTAGTAAGGAACTGGTATTGCCATAATTTGATACACTAAAGAGATGTACAAAAACTTCAGTCCGGTTGGACAGTCTCCAGCAGGGCTGTGGAGTCAGAATCGGAAGGAATTTTAGGTGGAGTCGGAGTCAGAGTTTTAAAAATTGTGGAGTCGGGAGTTGGAGCTTTTGTGTACCGACTCCACAGCCGTGGTCTCCAGAATGAGATTTGAACTTTGAACTTCCTGATTGTAAAGTAGACATGCTAACCACTCAACTACGATGTTTGGATTTCACTGGCTCATACAGTGAAGGTGCTGTGCTATGAATTTTACGAATTTGCCCATACTTCACACAGTTTGTCACATCCTGAAATGTAATTTCAGTTTTAATACATGAGTACATGTCATGTTTCTCCTCGACTCCTGGCTCTATAAGTAAATATCTTGGTCTTCCCATCCACTGTCACATACATGCTTCTGTGTACAACAGGATTCACATAGAAATAATTCATTAAGGTATTCTTTGGAATATGCCTACATGTAGCCTGTAAAATTGCATCATAAATCAGCCTGTGGTGCATGACCCAAGGACCTGTCTGCGCAAAGAAAATTACTTATTTGTAAAAGCAGTGATAAAATGCTTCAGTGATTATTATGCTTTGTACAATGCAACATTGTGTTTTGCATTACCTGAACCAGTTCTGCTTTTACGTAGCTAATTGCTTTGTTACTGAAATTGTTTATCTCGGCGCTGATCAAGATGTTTTCGCCTGGTACGTATCCTCTCCGTGGGATGTTCATCATTGCTGATACTCTTCTGCACTTGCAACAGCACAGGTGTACATCCCGCTGTGACCAGCCTCCGCATGCTTGCTGGAACACAGTCACATGTACCTTTCTGCTGCATGCTTGTCAAACTGCATTTTATACCTACACATGCCTGTCATTAGGCCAATGTTAGAAAAGAGAAATGTGACAGAAAAATGACAAGGATGTTACATTTTTATATGTATATATATTATATATGGAAATTGCAAAAGCATAATGAAGCCGTTACAAGCAAAAGCTTAAATGGCATATGCATATTTAATGACAAAGCAAAGGTGACCATGGCTGAGAAAAGGGAGGAAAAATTAAATGACATTGAAGTACACAAGAGTGCAGACATCATTCTACGTGAAGGGATGCAGCAATTATGGCAGCAATGGCAGTATCACAGCCACATTAACCTTACACTGAATTGATCACCCACTACAGCATGAATGATAGTGGACTACAGTGACTGTATACAAACCACAGACTTCGGGATTTTGTTGAGATCCAAAATTGCATTGACACAGAAGAAGGCCACAGCTGACTGAAGGCCCAAGCTTGCTGTATCCGCGTATGTTGTAACGCTGTATCGTATGAATCCACCGGGAGATTCAAATGATGCTGGTATTTTCTGTGGTAGCATGTACTTAAATGGGAAGGAGTATGTGCCGATGTCCATCTTCTTTACCTTGCCTAAGTGCAACAAAATATGAAGTACAGGTCAGACAAGTAACAACAAAAGATAAAATGTATTATGTGTAATATATTTGATGTTGTACATCTTTTGAGCAGCAGTTCCATACACACAAATTACCACCAACTAGCTGCACAGTGTTTTATATTTATTATACTATGCTCCTACGTGTTGCGACCATATATCCTGGCCATCTTCAGGGAGCTACAAGTTTGGTCAACATCTACAGCGTATATGACAACTGGTTGGTAATTGGCAGACTGTATGTAATATTATATATAATATATATATATGTATACAGTCTGCCGGTTATCTATGACAAGTTGCCATATGCGCTGTACACATCGACCAAACTTGTAGCTCCCTGAAGATGGCCAGATTATATGGCCAAGACAGGTAGGAGCATTGTATAATAAATATAAAACACTGTGCAATTAGTTGGTGGTATGTTGGTGTGTATGTGCGTAATATTTTTTTTGTATTATGTGTTTGTGGTTCTGTAACATAAATTTCCTACCAACTCCTCGGCTTATGAACAAAGTGAGAAATTTTCCAAAGTAATAATAATTACCAACTAATGCACCTCAATACATACAATCTTTATTCATAAAAACCTCGTACAAGTTTCGACCCTGCTGTATCATCTTCAGGGAGAATAGTCTTGTTACAATGTTGGATGCACTTATACAGTTAAGTGAGAATGTGCCATTGCTTTCATCCTCCGTTGAGAGGTATCTCGTACTGTACGCGGGCAGGGTACCCTGACTGCGGACAGTACAAGATAAGTATACAAGATACAGTATAAGTGCATCCAACAGTGTAACAGACTATTCTCCCTGAAGATGACCCAGCAGGGTCGAAACATGTAGGAGGTTTTTAGGAATAAAGATTGTGTGTATTGAGATGCATTAGTTGGTGATTATTATTTTGTATGATACAGTGCACGGACATGGAACACATTAAATTTGAGAAATTTTCGTTTTATGTCGTACAGGAAAGTAATGTTTTGTATACTGAAATGGTGTCTGTTGCGTACTGCACTCAAAACATTAACCATACCCCTCCCCCTCAAAATTTGTGGCGCAGTTGGTTGAGGCACTGTGTTACAAGACGGAGGGTCGCGGATTCGATTCCCTATGGGGTCAATTGAATTTTTCATTGACTTAATCCTTCGGCTGCATATGACCCTGGGTTCGACTCAGTTTCTAAAAGAAATGAGTACCAGGAATAACTTCTGGGGGGTAAAGGTGGGTGGTGTATGTGGCTGACAACCTTACCACCTTCATGTGCCAAATGTCTGGAAATCTGGGGGCCTCCGCCTCCTGGAATGCACAGGGCCTGACCAGCCCTCTACCGGGATTGCTTTTTACCAGCAATATTCTACTGTGCATCCCCATTACTTTTACCATTAGCAAAAGTGCGTGCGTGCGTGCGTACAAACGCACACACGCGTATAATAGGCGTATGTATAGTATAGTGATTTTAAAGTAAATGCATAGTATTAAGTGGTTGTATCTCCTAAAGGAAATTCTGCATTGCGACAATTCTTGCACCATTTTAAGGCCCTGACACTGCCATTCTGTGTCAGATTTCAACATATGCCCCAGCATTTTGCACAGACTTCTGCAACCCCGAAGACACAGACTTTCTTTACGAAATCTAGAGGAACAGTGGCGAAAGTGTCTTGAATTTGTTGTTACAGTTCTTCTGTTCTTCATTTCGATCGGCAGGTTTCCTCTTTGGTCTACGCCAAGAAAAAGGAAACACACGGACTAAGATCGCCACTAAGCTGAGGCCATTATATTGGTCCTCGACGCCCAATCCACTGACCAGGAAAATGTTTGTCGACCGTAATTGAAAGGTAAATGCATAATGTTACGGGGTTTGTCTCCTAAACAGGATACTACAGTGCTATGATCCTTCAGTTCTTTAAAGCTTATACATTACCATTTTATGACCAATGCAAATCTCACATTTCAGAATGTAATGTATGTATTTCCTTTACAATCATCCTGTATATCAGGCCCGCTCAACCCGTAGATCGCGGGCAACATGTTGCCCATAAGACAGTGTTACCGTACTCGCGGACACATTTGAAATGAGGAAAGACCCTTTAACCCTTTCCCTGGTAAAGCCGAGCTGGAACGCCGAAGCAATTCTGAAAACTTAAACCCTGTTTATTTACGGAGACATACATTTTTATATCCATGGTGCAACAGCCCCTAGTGGGCCAGGACCTCCTCATTACTGAGGCTTCATGATCACACTCAGACACACCACACGCGGTAGGACTCCTCTGAATGAGGAGACAACATTACATTATTAATTTATTGTGCAAAAACTGGCAACATCCTAGCCTAGGTTGTGAATTGCATTTACAAAATAAAATTTTCGTATTATTATCACTATGTTTTTACTGCACATGATGTATAGAATAATACACAGGTAAAATTTATACGTTTACGTATTCATTCTTCATTCTATGTATAGAATTTCATGTTGTTCGCATTCACACCAAATTTTGGCAAAGTTGCCTGCACCACATAAAAGGTTGAGCAGGCTTGCTGTAGTACGTATGGCGTGTGTTTTAAGGGCTCCAGAAACATAGACATCCATTTCCCATGCACAGCCTTAAACAGACAGCTGATAAATTTTTTTTGCCTCGGTTTAAATGTGTGGTCTTATTGGCGTGTGACGTCATGCAGTTCTCTAAATTGGTAAAACGTGCAGCAGGCAGACAGCCGCCTGTGCCCCCCCCTCCCCCCTACGTTACTCCGGGCCGTAAGACCACTATCCCCCCCACAACAGTGCGATCCGACGTGGACCGATACCAACTGCGGTGAACTTGTCCACATCTTAATTTGCTTCGTAGCATCGCAGTTGAAACACGTGACTGTGACGCAGGCCCGGTGTTTTTGACTTTATATCCAGTGCCTGTAAAGCCCGCATAAAAAAACACGCACATACGTCATTGCTATAATGGTATTTTCATTTGCATTCTGCAATCGAGGAACCTGGTTCTCCCTATACGTACTACTAACAAGCAACACATCGTATTTAATAAACACAGAACAGGGCGAACAGCAGATGCAGGGACCGTAAACGAAACCTTTCGTCTTGGGAATACCGGTATCATTTTCTTCGAACATTTCGTGTTCTTATTATTTCTGCCTTGTTTAGGCGTGTTCGCGAAATTGCAAAAATCGGCTGTTAGCTTCGCCATGCCTGCCTGTCCGCATAGAACAACTCGGCTCCTACTGAACGGATTTTCATGAAATTTGATATTTGAATATTTTTCGAAAATATGTAGAGAGAATTCTAGTTTAATTAAAATCTCACAAAAATAACCAGCACTTTACGTGAAGACGTATGTATATTTAGGGTAATTTTTTTATGGCGTAACAACCCCTAGTGGGCCAGGGCCTTCTTGTTATCGAGGCTTCACGATCACACTCAGACTCACCACACTCGGTAGGAATCCTCTGGACGAGTGATCAGCTCGACGCAGAGACTTCTACGTGACAACACACAACACTCACAACAGACAAACATTCATGCCACCGGCGGGATTCGAACCCACAATCCCAGCAAGCGCTCGGTCGCAGACCTACGCCTTAGACCGCGCGGCCACTGGGATCGGCACATTTATGGTAATATCTCGCTGAAATCTTCTTATAATAAGAAATGTTTCAGACAAAATTTGTAGATATAAACACACGTTTTATGTTCAATAATTCCCCCCCCCCCAAAAAAAACATGTTATGAGATAACGTGGAAAAATATGGTATAGCCAGAAACGCCACAGATGACAGTATTACGACTACAGACACGCACTCAGAATATGTAATACTTATTGCTTTTTCGCGGCAACAATGGTTACGCGAAAGCGCGTCGTTGTTACTTAATACAAACATGGACTGTCTTGTAAGTTCTGTGTGAGGTATTATACATTCTTTAATTCCTGTCTATCAATCTGTTCCTCACTCCGCCGTCGATCTCAGGAGTGTTTAGAAATAGCATTTCGGAACAAAAAAAAATAAATTATTTCCAAATGTGCCGTATGCTCCTTGCTCTGCACATGCAGTATGAATGAGTTTATTCACAATCATTGAGAAATTTCGACAACATTACAGTTCCCCAGCTACTGTACTTGTAATTTCTGATCGCGTCACTGCTTGACACCCCTAACAAGGAAATTGATGCTGCCTTCCACTGTCGTCAGTGTTATGTATGGTTTGTGTATTCACGGAGCCTTGCTGCACGTACTTCGAGAATACAAACGTTCTCTACAGCAAGACAGCCAAATTATGCACAGTATTACTGTTTATTTATTAACCTTTGTCTTTTAGTCGTCTGTCAGTTGAGTAACTGGCGTGTTGCACCACACTCCTACTCGATACACTTGGTCCGACATCTGGGATGCCTCAGGACACCGACGCCTTGGAATTACATGCATTAGGGACGCCAGGCAGAAAACGGCACCATAGCATCAAAACAAGCACAAGAATTTTTACAGAAGATTTTTAACATTTTTAGCAGTTTTAACATTTTATAATTCACATTTTAATGCACATCTTATGTAATTTGAAGTATCCCCCTTGATAATGGCATAGTTATTGCCGAAACATGTCGGGGAGGTGAACTAAAAGAGAAAGGCTAAATAAATAAACAGTAATATTGTACATAAGTTGGCTCTGTTTTGCTGTATTGACCACATGCACTGAAATGAATAGCATAAAAAATAAGCAAGCGTTTGGGTTTTTGGGGCAGTCCAGCGTGCCGTAAACAGTGTTTGCCACAGTGCAGTTGCACACTAATGAAAATTATGCGCCGGCCAATTCAAAGTGTCTTTTATCCACACGTAAAAGCAAACGGCAGTTTGTCTTTTTTCTTTCGCCTACCGCGTGACTAACAGAAATAGTTTCATTGTAAAGTCCAGCAACAACACTTCTACAGCTGAATGACCATTCACCATGAGCGCTTCGACGCCTAAGTTCATGTCATCGGCAGTGACTATCTATGTAACTTAGTTAAAATGCATTTGGCAGTTTGTTAGTTTCATTATCAGTTGCACCCTTTTTAATAATACTTCTGTTTGTCGCTAGTTCTCGGAATTTTTAGATGTGTTCTCAAAATTACCAAACGCGAGTATTGTCTTCGTCGGGTATGTCTGTCCGCATGGAACAACGCGTCTCCCACTGGGCGGACATACTCGGGTGCCGGTGTAGCGAGTATACTACGCAGTGGACAATCCAGGAATCGTGGGTCAAATTTCCGGCTGGGGTAACGGATTTTTCTCTTCTTCGCAGTGTCCAGACCGGTTTTGCCCCCCCCCCCCCCCCACGCTTCTCTACTCAATTGGCACCTATGTTACTGTCCTCGGGGATAATGCAATCAGGACGTAAATTTGATCTTTCATTTCCTTATAGTCCCCAGGCTAAGAAAGGACTGAATTATAACTGTATTCCCTTACATGCCTTGTGGCGTGTACAGGTGGCAACCTTCATTACAAATATAATTATAAACACGGCTGTGGAGTCGGTATACAAAAGCTCCGATTCCGACTCCTTCATAAAAGCTCAATATGTATTAACAATGATAAACCTATAGCACGTTTCATCACCACCACGTGAATCATCAGGCTACTTTTTAGACTTATAACCATCTAATGGCTACTGTAGCTGTCATGGCTCTGGAGTTGGTGTATCTAGTTAAGATTTTAGACCGAGGTCGGAGTCGGAGTCCGTACATTTTTACCGACTCCGACTCCACCTAAAATTCCTTCCGACTCTGACTCCACCTACAATTCCTTCCGACTCCGACTCCACAGCCCTGGTTATACAAGGTCTGACAATAAAGTAATGATACTGGTTCCAAAAAAAATTGTATTTTATTTATTCATCAACTACAATGTGGTCGCCTTCAAAGTACATCCCTTGTGCCTGCACACACCTTTTCCAGCGGTGCTGCCATTGTTTGTAGCATTCCTGGAACGCAGCTTGTGGGATGTCATTTAAAGCCTGCGTTACAGCCCTCTGGATGCCTTCTATTGACCCAAAATGGTGTCCTTTCACTCCCGATTTTACTTTTTGAAATAAAAAGAAGTCGCAAGGTGCGAGATCAGGTGAGTAAGGAGGCTGCGGCATCACCGTAATGCATTTGGATGTCAAAAACTGCGTTACAGAGAGCGCTGCATGGGCTGGCGCCTTGTCGTGATGAAGGATCCAGTTTTTCTGAATGATTGCACGAACCCGCCATTACCCTTTTCTCAGTCTTTCAAGAATTTCTGTGTAGTAATATTGATTGACTGTCTGTCCAGCAGGAACCCACTCTTTGTGAACAATACCAATGGAATCAAAGAAACACACAAGCATGCATTTCGCTCTTGACTTGGACAAAGGTGCTTTCTTTGGCCTTGGTGATCCCTCTGAACGCCATTCCAAACTTTTACGTTTGGTCTCTGGATCATACTGGAAAAACCAACTCTCATCACCAGTGATAACTCGGTCCATTAACTCTGGGTCGGCTTTCACTTGTTGCAGCCGATCAGCACAAACACTCAACCGCACATCCCGCTGTTGCTGTGTGAGATTCCTGGGCACCATCTTGGCACAAATTTTTCTTATCCCCAGTTCTTCAGTCAGTATCAAAAAAACTGTTTCCCTGTTCATGTTCACTTCATCAGCAATCATTTTGACTATCAATCTTCGATCGGATCGAACAAGTTCTCTTACCCATGCTGTGTTGTCACCTGTCCGTGTTGTTGATTGTCGTCCGCTGCGCTGCTCATCTTCAACAAGGGTTCTGCCTTCCGAAAACATTTTGTGCCATCGAAAGGCATGTCCTCTTAACATTGCATCATCTCCAAAGGCCTGCTTAAGTTTTCCATGTGTTGTGGTGGCATTTCACCGAGTTTAACACACACACAAAAAAAAATTGCATATCGCTGCGCGAAGTTCCGTGCTTCAATTTCTACGACAAGGTTCACAAACACGTCCTGACACGCCGAGCACCTACTCCGCACTGAGGCATTGCAAAGCCATGCCACTGCAAGTGGGGATAGAGGAAGGAACAAGGTCAAAGGCTGTTTGTGTTAGCGGGCTGCAGCATTGCCAGTACAGCTAGGAGAAAATTAATCTCATTACTTTATTGTCAGACCTTGTAAATAACCCTTATATAGCACAACAAGAATTATTTAAAATCGATTAAGGTGGCGGTACTTATCGGCTTTGTTTCTTTTAACCTTTTAAAGCCTAGCGGTAACTTTACGTAACACCAGGTTTAACATTAAAAAATTCTACGTGGTGCCCACATTGCGTTTATGTGTTTTGTACGGATCTCAGAACAAACAGCAACTTTTGCCTTATAAAACATTAAGAGATTAGTTTTTATAACCGAAGTGGAGAGTGTTTACAGCGCGGTACGCACTGAGTCCTTATACAAAACAGATATGCTTCGTCTTTAAAGGGTTAATAACGTGTTGAACGTATGCAAGGTATGTGTTCTACGTACCGGGTTCAATACCCATATTCTTGTTTACCCACTCGAAAAATGGTGTATAGTTTCATAATCACTAGTATACGTGGTGTGGCTAGAAAATAACCGGATTTAATTTTTTTTCCGCTTCCCTGTAAACTTGGCAACAGCGAGCCGTGTGTGGTACTGGCTTATGCTCTCACCTCCGTTCACGGTTACAATTTCAAGGTCATGCGGCAAACAGTTTGGCAGTAGCCTTTGCTTGAAGTGGATCGTGTTCTTGTTCTCCGTCGGAATCACGTTAAGTGTAGACGTGGAGCAACGCGTCAATTTGAAATTCTGTTGTGAAACGTCGAAAATCCGCTACAAAAACGTATGATTTGTCGAAGAAAGTTTATGGTGATGAGTGTCTATCTCGTACTCAAATTTTCGAGTGCTTTAAAAGGTTTAAAGAGGGAAGGAAAGAGATCGGAGACGATCAGCTCCCCGTCGTCCCAGCACATCAAAAACAGACGCTAACATCGAAAAAGTCGGTGAAATTGTTCGATAAAATCGTCGCCTGAGCATTCCAGCAGTTGCTGAGTTAGTTAACATCGACAAGGAAACTGTTCGACAGATTTTACATAACAATTTCAACATGAAAAAAGTGTGTTCGAAGATGCTGCCGAGACTCCTGACTCCTGAGCAAAAGGAAATTCGAATGAACGTTTGTGCTGACATTCTTCAAAACATTGAAAACGGCCCAAACTTTTAGAGAACGTAATAACTTGTGACGAATCATGTTTTTTTTTTCAATACGACCCCGAAAGTAAGCGCCAATCCGTGCACTGGAAGAGCCCCAGTTCACCAAGGCAGAAGAAAGCACGGCAGAGCAAATCCAAATTTAACCCTTTAAAGACGAAGCGTATCTGTTTTATATAAGGACTCAGTGCGTACCGCGCTGTAAACACTCTCCACTTCGGTTATAAAAACCAGTCTCTTAATGTTTTATAAGGCAAAAGTTGCTGTTTGTTCTGAGATCCGTACAAAACACATAAACGCAATGTGGGCACCACGTAGAATTTTTTAATGTTAAACCTGGTGGTACGTAAAGTTACCGCTAGGCTTTAAAACGTTAAAGCAATGATGATCTTTTTATCGACATCCGAGGGATTGTTGACGTGCATTGGGTGCCTGAAGGTCAGACCGTTAACCAGGTCAACTACAAGGAGGTTTTGACAAACCTTCGTGAACGGGTGAGAAGAAGAAGACCTGACATGTGGAAGAACGGTTGATGGGTTCTTCACCAAGACAATGCGCCGGCACACAGCGCCCTGTCTGTCTGTCTGTCTGTCTGTCTGTCTGTCTGTCTGTCTGTCTGTCAAGATGTTTTTGACGAAGCACAAGGTCACCGTGTTGGAACATCCACCGTACTCACCTGACCTAGCCCCATGTGACTTTTTTTTACTTCCAAAGATCAAGTCTGCGTTAAAAGGAACCAGGTTCGAGTCCGTAGATGCAGTGAAGGCAAAAGCGACGGAGCTCATGAATAAGCTATCAGAAGACGGCCTGCAACATTGCTTCCAACAGTGGAAGATGCGCATGGAGCGGTGTAGGGATCGGGGAGGGGAGTACGTTGAGGGTGACAAAATTTCTGTTGTGTAATTTTTTGAATAAAAAATGTTCTAATATCAGTCCGGTTATTTTATAGCCACACCACGTACTCTTTGTGTTGACTGTGATTCACAAAATGTTGGCATAAAGTCATCTAACGATGGTCAGAATTTTTTGTCTGACTGGGTGCAATGGAACCTGGTTTTCCCCAAGGGGTCAATCGCAGGGCCCTTATAAACTTCACGAATGACAACTCGTTGTCTTTCGTACGGTATACTTACATTTGCAACATACGTTTTACAATAATTTTAAAATTCTACCTAAGTAAGCTTTTTAATTCCTAGAAATGGAAATGAGATAACGCAACTCGGAGTATCTCCTTTCATAGGCTACAGTTACAATTAATGTAACGAAGTTAGTGTAAAACCCATAATAAGACGAGCTCTCGTATCAAGGAAAGAGTGAAACTGTAATATTATTTAATATCTTTTTTATATAAGAGCCTTATGCTGACCCGTTAGGGTCGAAACATGTAGCTGTTTCTATTGAAAAACAAGGAATATTGTTTTCCTATGAAGCTAGTTATGTTAGACTGAGTCTTTTAATTGCTGGCATCTAGAAATATGCCTTTTCCTTATACATAAGTGACCTTCCTCCAAGAATAAATACTTTATCAGAAAGCATAACATTCATCGATAACCCTAGTGTCATAAGTTATAGTCAACATGTCATGTAGTTAAAGTTATGTGTTTCACATCAACAGGACAGACGCTCTGAAAACAATTTATTTCGCCTATTTTCTTCTATGATGAAATGTGGACTAATCTTGGGGGGAGGGGGGGGTAATTCGTCTTGCAGCTAAATGATACTTTACAAAAGAAATTTGTCAGAATTGTGTTTGCTGCAAAATCTAGAAATTCATACAAAGTTTTGTGTAAGAGATTAGTGATTTTACTTCGTGCATGTGAATACTGTACATATTTTCATTACTGAACCTTACTGTCAACAGCCCAGGAAAATTTCAAGTTAAGTTCGGCCCTACACAGTATTAACCTTTTAAATCCTAGCGGTAACTTTACATATGACCAGGTTTAACATTAAAAAATTCTGCGTGGTGCCCACATTGCATTTATGTGTTTTGTACGGATCTCAGAACAAACAGCAACTTTTGCCTTATAAAACATTAAGAGACTGGTTTTTATAACCGAAGTGGAGAATGTTTACAGCGCGGTACGCACTGAGTCCTTATATAAAACATATACGCTTCGTCTTTAAAGGGTTAATACACGGCATAAACACCACCTTCATAGGTCAACTGCCAACCATGTTTTCTGAAAAGTACATACTATGGAGGAATAATCAAAATATTCAGCGGTTTACCATGCACACATAGAAGTGTGATGAATGAAAAGGTTCGGTGTAAAGGAACTTTAAGAAGATGCTTAAGTACACGCTGTTTGTATTCTGTTTACGAATTTATATTTTAAAAGAATCATAATCTTATCAGCTGTGCATAATGGATGTGGTGTAATATTAAAATACTGTGTGTCAAGTACCTATGTTTTTAAATTGCATATTTCGTATTTTTGTGACTTATTCCTACTTCATGTAGTCACTTCGACAACATTTGTTTCGATGTGTGTATGTACAGGATGTTTATTTTCTTTCTAGACTGATAAGCCCCGGACCCACGCTCTAAAGAGTTTCTATTTGACTTTTTCAAGGTTATTATAACAGCCTTCATTTGTCTACCTCCCGTCGTCGACTGTTAAACCTCGACACGCGGCGTACGACGAAAGCAACGCTAGCATATCTTTGGGCTAATTGTTGGGCCGACGCTTGTCGGTCAAACAGGAAAAAAAGAAAACTTCCTGTACTTAATTGTGATATAACACGAGACGAGGAACTGTTAGGGATGCCGGCTTACCCCACGTGACACTTTGTACGACAGTATGCGACCTAACAAGAAAACGTAACCAGATCAGGAAATGTTAGATAAGAACAATACTCGATATCCAGTGCTGTCCAGTTACTAAAATAAACTGTTAACTTCTTCATACGGCGTAGCTGACTGTGCGGTTCCTTACGAAAATACAGGAAAGATAACAGGTTACAAGAGTTGCAGTGGAAAGTATTCAAGAAATGAACAAACGCGAGTCACATGCTACAGTGAACAGAGACTCCATTAACACTTACCGTCGCTGCCGAAAATGCGTGTAACGTGATCGAAATATATTTCCTGCTGGAAGTCATCTTTGTTGTGTTTTCCATTTTTCTGAATCACTCCAACTCCACTGAAGCAAATTACGATGCCTTGAAAGGAAAACAGTGGCAATGAACACTTAACGAATTACGTTTGCCAATTACAAACTTCATATTTGAACCTTTTAAAGCCTAGCGGTAACTTTACATACAAACAGGTTTAACATTAAAAAATTCTACGTGGTGCCCACATTGCGTTTATGTGTTTTGTATGGATCTCAGAACAAACAGCAACTTTTGCCTTATAAAACATTAAGAGACTGGTTTTTATAACCGAAGTGGAGAGTGTTTACAGCGCGGTACACACTCAGTTCTTATATAAATTATACGCTTCATCTTTAAAGGGTTAAACCACCTTACTTGATACTTGCGTCTCGGATGTCAGGTTTAGTTTTAGATGGCCATTCATTTCTTGTCCTGCGAAGAAAGTCCCTCGCTGATCTCTAAAGTTTATCTCCAACATGCCTCCCAGTCGCGTTCAAACAAACGATTCCTTATGAGTGTTCGCACAGATGTGGTACGCCTGATCCAGGCGCCCGTCCTAGCTTCCTGATTACAGCTACCAGGTGCGCAATATCGCTACGTCTGTTCTGGTTGATCGTGGGAGAAGAATAAATACAGCTTGCGAATCTTACCAACGCGTTGTCCCATGACTAAAGGAAAAAGTGCATAAATATCAATATGAACTGTATAATACGGAGCACTGACTGAAGAGACACGGATATGCCAGAGCAAACACGGGCGCACTGGCAACGTACTTGCGCATATAAAACTAAAATTCACGTACAGGGAACAGACTTTTTAAGTTCCATTTCGTTAGAGAATTTCAAGGCAATGGAGGGCACATTCATTATTAACATGAAGGTTCGTACATTCTAAAAGGTTTTGACGATGGTGTATAATATTTTGTGGTGATGGGTTTATGGACTTTATCCATCGTCCGAAGAGTAAAATATTAAAATATTAAAAATTAAAATCACAACGTTTCGGAAGCTGGCTCTGCTTCCGTCCTCAGGTGAATGGACGGGGAGAAGAGAAGAACACCTACTCAGTTGCGTCCCTTAGACAGAGCTCTAGCCTCCAGTCACCTGAGGACGGAAGCAGAGCCAGCTTCCGAAACGTTGTGATTTTAATTTTTAATATTTTAATATTTTATTCTTCGGACGATGGATAAAGTCCATAAACCCATCATAACACAGTGAAGGTTGATATCGTCAGATTTGTTTTGTGCCAATAAATAGACTGATCCCTCTATCGCAGTTCTGTCGAGCTGTGTGGCTTATTCCTGTAAGCGTGTAATTGGTTGTATTTTGCCTGGGTAGATGATGTTACATGCATGCCACGCGGCGCGTTCAGCTGCTTGTTATTCGTAATTTTATTATTTAAATTAAATGTATTTAAAACGTTTCTGATAATTGTATTTCTGATCTGCTTTCTGAATGTAGACCTAACTTGCATTCAACAACATTTCTGACGAATGTTGTTTCAGCAGTTCCTGCTCTTTGTTGTTTCTTTGTCAATCCTCAGTGTTGTATGCTTTGTCGGCGCAGACTTATTTTTATTAGGCGTCCTGTAAGAAGTAAGCAAGGCAGGCAATGTACGAATAACGTAACATTGAGGCGCGTTCGCGTAACCTTAGTTGCCGTGGAAAAGCAATAAGTATTTCACATTCTGAGTGGCTGTCTGTAACCTCATTTATCCAGCATGCAAAGCGCATGCGCCATATTTTATTGTCATCTGTGCCCTCTCCGGCTGTACCATATTTTTCCACATTATCTCATAAATGGCACGATTTTCGGAAGTGAGTTATTGATCATAAAATATGTGTTTTGGTTTTCTCTGCAACCATGTCTAAAACATTTCTTATTCTAAGAAGAATTCAGTGAGATGTCGTAAATGTACATAGGTCTTCATGTAAAGTATCCATTATTCTTCTCAGATTTGAATGAAATTTGGATTTTCTCGACCGATTTCACATTATCAGAGCAACACACATTAATTAAATTTAAGGACATAATGCATACATATTTATCTCGTAGCAGTTCGCACTTATAATACAAAACAGCAGCGCGTGAGATCGCTATACGAACGAAACATGACCGGTCCAGTAGCCGAGATCGTTAAGGGTTTTTTTTTAAATTCACGTTTGTTGTAGTTATTTAAAATCTCAAAATGCTGTTAATGTAGCACATAATTATTAATTAGGAGTAGAAACGAATAACATACAGAAGTACACATACGTGAGCCGCTGAAAGGGAGAGTGGCGTAAGTCAGCTTTTCAAGAAAATGTGCCTGTCACAGCGCCGTGACTTAACGAACAGGTGGCAAAATAGTGTAACTTACACGAGTGGCTATTACTGTACCCGCAACAGCACAACTTATGTCAAGGTGGCTCCGTAATAATCCCATTGCTTTGACAGGCAAAGTGTTTGTTTTAAGTTTTCTAAATGAAGAATACACGTCTTTCACCACTTCGCCTTTTAGGGGCTTATTTAGCAACGTTGCAGGGTTATGCAGCTTTGAGGCCACGGAAGGAGCTGCATGGACGATGATAATGAGGGCGTTCAAGGCTTCCACCATTGGGCCTCCTGTTTTATTTACGTCTGGCTTATATCAACCAAACAAAAGTGACTGTTGTTAGCGAAGTGTGTCGCTTGACAACATTTGGACGAACGCAGCAGGATGGTAGTTTTGAAATGTACTGGAGAAAGATAGAAATCAGTAGGACCGTTCATATGAAACGTGAAGTGTTACATAGGGTCAAGGAAGAAAGGAATATCCTGTATACAATAAAACGAAGGAAGGCTAATTGGGTTGGTCAGATCATGCGTAGGAACTGCCTTCTAAAACACGTTATTGAAGGAGTGATAAAAGGGACGGGAAGACAAGGAAGAAGACGTGAGCAGCTATGGACGGCCTTAAGGAAAAGAGAAGATACTGGAATTTGAACGAGGAAGCACTAGTTCGCAAAGGGGGCTGTGGGCCTTTCGCAAGATAGACTAGGCAATGAATGAACGGAAGGGTGTAGTTCAACGCTCTGGACTTGTATTAGGCAGGTACCCGGTTCAAATCTGGGCCCGGATACCTGACATTCTGGGGGGGGGGGTCATTTTATCATCAGTCCTAGACAAATCCTCCAGTAGTACCTTGAATAGCCCGGCAGTACTTCATTCCACGCCATCCTTTTCCACTCATCCTACCATTTGCTTTCTTAAGCCTGTAGCATCAGGTAGCTTTTGACAGCATCGTAAAATGAGTCGCGTAAAATATAGTGCCTAAGGCCAAGCATGTAAGGACCTTCAGAAAGAAACATAGACGTGTGGCCTTGGCCTGCATAAGTGGATACGCAATGAGGGTTGATCCTTGGAACTTCCTTGTGTCTAGAGGGCTAAGTGTAGAGCGGCAAAAAGAAAATAATGTATTGTTTGTATTATTAATGTTTTGTGTTACAGATACAGGGTGCGGCAAAAAAACCTGACGATTTTCAAAACGAAATAATGCAATGACGGTTAACCTTATTACGTAACAGCTGTCATCACTGAAGAACTCAGTACATGCCATTTTATTTTTGAAAATTTCGTCATTCAGATGTCCCCCTCCATTTCTCAAACACTTCTGCAAACTTCTTCGATGATTTTCCATCACTCCACGAGTCATCTGCTCCAGGATTGCTGCGATTTCTTCGTTTACTCTCTACTTTAGTTCCTCGTTGGGTCTGTGCTTAGAGATGGAAATTCTACTGTTGAGATATCCCCACAACCGGAGAGACCAGGTGACGCGCAGGCCGTGGAACATCACCGCCACGAGAAATGACGTA
The DNA here is from genome assembly GCA_013340265.1 of Coptotermes formosanus. Classification (NCBI taxonomy): domain Eukaryota; kingdom Metazoa; phylum Arthropoda; class Insecta; order Blattodea; family Rhinotermitidae; genus Coptotermes; species Coptotermes formosanus. The sequence continues at coordinate 936,385 of BLKM01000328.1, read as the reverse complement.
CTGTGGAAACGTTTCTCGCAGAACACTCATTGATGCCCTTGATGTATGGGCTGTTACTCCATCTTGTTGGAACAATACTGAAGAGGCATCGATTGCACGACGACGTAGCTCTGGTTCACAGAAGTTGCGTAACATTTCCACATGACCCTCGGTTATCACAGTACCCGCTGCCCCGTCGTTGTCTTCAAAGAAGTAAGGGCTAAGGACCCCAAAAGATGCACTCTCACACCTTACAGTCAATTTATCGCTGTGGAACGGACGCTGGTGGAGCTGTTGTGGATATTTGGGTGCCCTGTAGCCGTAATTCTGGTTGTTTACTTAACCAGACAAGTGGAAATGCACCACGTGAGAAATGTTTCCACAACACGTCATTTGTCATGGCGGTGATGTTACATGGCCCTAGTTTTATGGGGGTATCTCAAACGTAAAATTTTCATCTCTAAGCCTAGAACCAATGAGGAACTGAAGCAGAGAATAAAGGAAGAAATCGCAGCAATCCTGAAGCACATGACTCGTCGGGTGATGGAAAATCGTCGAGGAAGATTGAAGCAGTGTTCCAGAAATGGTGGGGGACATCTGAATGACGAAATTTTCAAAAATAAAATGGCATGTACTGAGTTCTTCAGCGATAGTAACGTTTACATAGTAAGGTGAAACGCCATTGTATTATTTTGTTTTGAAAACTGTCAGGTTTTCCTGCCACACCCTGTACTTACTATTCACCATCAAATATGGGGCGCCACCGTACAAAATTTATTTGCCCGGTGGACCTGACTCCTGGTATTTGCACACCCCTGACGTATACCCTGGGACTGTGTGACAGCATAGCCGAAACAATCTGCCGCTAGGGGTGCAATATTACAGCCCCTTTTTGGAGGGATCATTTTTCAATAAAATTAATTAATTAATGCTCGACAGGCATCAGAACACGTTACGTAACAGTGTAATTAAATAGTTCTGGCATATACAATGACGTATTTTCCCACGCCGTCTGGAAATTCCATGTTATTAATTGCGACCAACAACTAGGAAGGACTGCTTTTAAATTAAAGGGGAGTGAAGTAACCTAAGGAGATATACAAGCTTCAAGGCCGCCCGTACACTACGTGGGTTTTTTTTTTCTGGGCGCGTTTGCGAATGCAGCTAATGTTTATTACTCAGGAGTAGGATTTTGGCCTTGATAGTGGTTTCGCATGGAGAAGTCAGGACGTTAGGAATTTATGAGGAGTAATGGATGTAATCCCAGTTAAAAATGTCATGTACATTGGGCTTAAGTGCACTCTTGTCTTGTGAGGGCGAGTTAATTCTGTTATGCAAGATAGAATTTTATATTTTGTTGTGTCTGGTTACAATTATGCATAAATCTCACTCTAGTCTTGTTATAGACTGAAAACTTAACAAATAGAGACCATTGGAAAGTGAAATAAACTTATCTTTTTGGCAGGCTCTGTATGTTTTTTTCTCTGCAATCTGCAACAGGAGATACCGGACCCCCAATTACGTTCTCAAGGTCAAAGGTTTACTCCTCACTAACGATGAGTAAGACCGGCAGTTTGATTCGTACCCCGCTCAGCGGTGGACTTTTAAATTTCAAGTCTGTATTCGGCAACGCAGTCAGGAGTTTTCATTCAGTACTCAACTTGGGGTCTCTGCTGTGCTGTGTCAGTACTGCTATAGAAGTTTAAAATTTTTGAAAGCTTGTATAATTTGTTTGACTGCATGCTTAAAGAATAATGGATAAACGAATCACACAAATGTAAATACAAGGACTGTTTGATGAAGAGAAGAGTTTTTTTTCCTATATAAATTTCAGTGAGTTGAGACTTTCGCCGCAGTATTGGTTTAATTTCTTAAGAACGGGTGAAGCGACGTACCTCAGACTTTGTCCACCCGAGATTCCACATGCACTAGCCTAGGACTGATACCAAGCCTTCAAGGTAAGGGGCGTGAGATGGCCCAGCTGGTTTGGTGGTACAAACAGACATAAGTATGTTTATGTAAAATACTTTTGTGGCTTGCAGATTATTATGAAATAGAAATATTATGCCTCGCATAACATTTCTGGTGTGTTTGCTTTGTTATTGCCTCTAGATTTGCAAATCTTGAGTGCCAGTTTCTGATGGTCTCTTTCTAAAAACCACGAAATAAAGGAGGCAGGCAAGTGAATGTACACTAGGATGGAGTGGTACATCATCATCATCATCATCATCATCATCATCATCATCATCATTATTCGCTTTGGAAGTAAGCTCTCATAATTACTCTTAGACTCTTTAAAGGGAGAGAAGGGAATTGCGGCTATTAAATCTTCATATTTTCAGACTTCATTTCAAACTAAATTTTCAGAAAAATCATTTCGTTGGTTTTCCTTTTATGACACACAGTAAAAATAACTTTGTTTGTTTAACTGTCTAAAAAAAACAGAACTTGTGAAACCTGTATTCGATATGAAGTGTCTCTTTAATTTTTCTCTACAAATTCTGTGCAGAATATTTTTTATTCTGAAAAATGTTTGAAGAGTTTGGCTGAGTATGAGTGGAGAAACGCATGATTTCGTGTAAGGTGCCCGTTACTCTTTTCCATGTTTAACCAGAAATCGAAGACGTTGACAGCTTTGGTAAAGGAAATTAGTTCGGCGGTTCGAGAGTTTGTTAGGAATTGAATGCAGACGGACAGGTGGGCGGATAGATGTGGCGAAGTTAATCCACACATTGATGCAACCTTTTGTGACAACTATATTAGCCCCTTAAAGACGAAACATATCTGTTTTATATAAGGACTCAGTGCGCACCGCGCTGTAAACACTCCAGTTCCGTTATAAAAACCAATCTCTTAATGTTTTATAAGGCAAAAGTTGCTCTTTGTTCTGAGATCCGTACAAAACACATAAACGCAATGTGGGCACCACGTAGAATTTTTTAATGTTAAACCTGTTCGTATGTAAAGTTACCGCTAGGTTTTAAAAGGTTAATATTGCCTTTGGGATGGGGTACTTAGTAATAGGAACTTGAAAGTTTGAAAATCAGATCCCACTTATGACGTTTCTGTTAATAGTATTGAAAGTTCGGGTTTTAAAAATCGAGCAAAGAATCCTAATAGAGCCTCATGAAGGTAGATTTTCTGGGAATATTTTGTCATAAGGCACTATTGAACTGATCCTGACAAGTACGGAGCTGACAATCTCTGATATGACTTTGAAGATGGTAGGAGACAGCTCGTTGAATGCATCTTTCCAATTCTCGTTCAGAAATGCGTTCATTTGGTCACCTGGAACATAGATATTTGTTCAAAGTTGAGATGATTACCAAGTCAGTTAAATAATTAAGTATCTAGCTAACTACTGGAGTTGCCGGCGCAAAAATAGTCTCGTCAAGGTCACGCGGCTGACTGACACCTGCGCTTCCCGCCGCCCTGCCTTTTTGTCAGTTCTTCCCCTGAGACGCAGCTTCCCCTTTAGCTGCACACTGTCTGTCGATAGAATGCTGTATACATGGCAACATTACGTTCACAGGCAGTGACCTTGACAGGACTATTTGCATGCCGGCTACTTTAGTACCACATCATAGTAGAATAATGCTTCTTTGTTTATCAAAATTAGGTCTGTATGTGGGTTTTGAAGTGGTAGGTGCCCAAAACGTTATTCATTTAATTAATAATCTGATTTTACTCAGGCACTTATATTTTAATGGAATTTAACCTTGAACGCATAATGGTCACTATACGCGCGGCCAGTTTTCACATTCAACAAGTTAGGAAATATCCGCAGTGGAAACTGACACGTTCATTCTGTTGTTTTGATGGGTTTTAGACTCGTTAATATTTTGAAGAAAAAGAATGAATATGAGGCTAAAGACCCCCACCCCTCACTTATCGAATTTTCAACTTACGCAGTTATTTCAGAATTACGCAGTTTTAAGAAAGTGAAAAAGACTATATACAAACATTTTTGAAACACCCACCAAATTTTTCGTCTATGCGGAAATGAAAGCGCAGTGAAAGGAAGGTGGCTGAAGAATACTGATGGGCGATAACAACCGTCGAGGTGGTCATGCTGCGGTCGATAAATTTCCAGTGTGTGTTTCATCTGGGTTCCCATGTGTGTACGTGTGCAGTTGGACATATGTATACTGAGTTCCAGCTTGCGCAAAATTCGACTTGCGTCGAACATTTCGGAACGTAACTACTGCGTAAGTTGGGCGGGGGGGCTGGGGGGGGGTCCGTATCTTAACTGCGCCATTGCGGTGTTTGCACGGCACACACTGTACGTTCTATCGGCATCTGAACAACGGTTTTACGAATGGTCGTGCTTGACTGTAACGCTGTTACCGGACTATGGAGAAAATGTATACTAGGCGCATGCGTAACAGCGGGATGCCGTACAGAACATTATGTTTACATCTTCACTTGTGTCTTCGGCCTCTCTGACTTCGTCGTATTTGCTGTACTTTTCTCGTAAATGGTGTGATGTTTCTTGTACATATCTCATAAACGGCGATGTATTATCATAACTGTACTTACGTTTTCACGTAAAGTGCGTGTTTTTGTCCATTTTTAACCAAAAGTTGAAAGTGTCGACACATTATAGTAAAAAGCCCGGTATAAAATTTTTATGAAAATCCTTGCAGTGGGAGGCGAGGGTACAGACAGACAGACAGACGTACGGACGGACCGACGGTTAGACGTGACAGAGCTAATAGTTGCATTTCGTATTTGATTAACGAAAGCGCGTAATAAGTCAGCAATTTTTCCAACAGATAGGAAACATTATCAGCCCATGACATCATGTTTTCTGGTATGCATTAACCGATTTTTGTAGGAAGCTGCGGGTTACTCTGTAAAGTTGGTACATATGTACCTGCTTGCAAACTTCCGTTTCCCAAAACAGTAAACTTCAAGTGTAGAAGTATTAGTTTACTGAATGCTGCCGTAAAATATATGTTAAAATTCTAACCAATAAAATCAACATGGCAGCATTGAAAAATGCTATCAGAACGCCAAAGCGGGGGGGAGAGTGGTCATTTATTGCTGTAATTCAGCCTCCTGAAAACACAGCAAGGCCAATATGTCAACCTGTTGATGTTCATAACTGATTACAAAAATCCTTTATCAGGGGTAATAAGAATAGACTCTGATAATGGAAGACGAGGGATTTCCACAACATTTCATACACTGAAAAATCTTATAATGTGTGTGTGGAAGAGCATATTAACAGTCAGCACAGTGGTAGATGTGCATTTCGTGCATTTCCCACGCTTTTCAGCATTTATATTGATGACTTACTAAGAAAAGTGGCTAGATTTTTTAAAAATGTCTATCACATAGTTAACCTGTCCTAACAATCATACCGAGCAACTTGTTTCCATTGAAGAGGTTAGTGATGTCTATGTGGAAACCTGTTGGTGTTTTACTGGTCAATGTTATATTGTCCCTGACCAGGTACCTTTCACCATCTTTTGGAACCAGCTGCCAGTGTTCGTGGTACGTCAAGTAGATATTTTCTGTAAATGAAAAATCCTTATGTTAAATAACATTACTTAATTAGTGAAATGCAGAAGGAGATCAAATGTCTGAGACGTGACATGTACCCTTTTACAGCTAACGAATATAATTTTGTTAAATTTAATGTGTTCCATGTCCGTGCACTGTATCATACGGAATAATAAACACCAACTGATGCACCAAATAATATATATATAATCTTTATCCGTGAATGTCTCCTACATGTTTCGACCCTGCTGGGCCATCTTCAGGGAGAATAGTTTTGGTACTACACGATACCTCTCCAACGGAGGATGAAACCTGGGGCACATTCAAACTTAACTGTATAAACGCAACCGTAGTGTATCACAACTATTCTCCCTGAAGATGGACCAGCAGGGTCGAAACATGTAGGAGACTTTCACGAATAAAAGATTGTATATATTTTGGTGCATTAGTTGGTGTTTATTATTTCGTATAATTTTGTTAATTTATTCATTTAAATTTTTGTGATGCTTTCTCTAGCTGGGACTGTCGAGCATTGAGACTCATTTGTGCTAGAAGCGTCCTCAGGGAACGAAGGATGCGACCTGTGTTCCTCTGAGGACGGTGCACTAGCACCGAAACATGTCGGAGCTTTTATGTGTAACACTTATATGTCAAGATTAAAGTGCATTTGCTTGGTGTAATGAAATTGACTGTGTTGATCAAGACTGTGCACGGAGTGAAGGAATTTAAACTGATTACGGCGATGAGTTAGGCTGCACCGCAACAGACAAATTTCGCAGGACTGGAGCTGACAAATCAGCCACTCTTGAACTGCGGCAGGATGGTATGAAAAAGTTCTCTGTAGAGATGGTGGATTTATGTGCTTGTTTTCTAATTGCACTTTCAGTTACAGTAATAGAATTGTCTTAGTATTAATTTATATTGTCAGACCAAGGAACAAAAAGGTAAATGTTAATACAAAAACCAGTCCGAGTCAGTTTTTCAGTCTTATGTCATACTGAGTCAATTTGCGACATTGATTCAATAGAGCGAAGTATTTCCGAAGCTTTTTGTATTCATTATATCGAAAAATAGAACTCTGGAAAGAACTGTAAAGGCCAACGTCTCTAAACACAGGGATGCACAAATGCCGGGCGCCAGATCACCGCTGGGTCTATATTTTATACGGCGGCGCCTAATGTTTGTGGTTCGTCAGCTGGAATTTTCTTTATATGACCCTTGCCGTGACTAGAATTTTGAGGGTGCTCCTATATTTTTGGAAAATTTGTGCTCCCCTGAATAAACATATCGCCCCTATTTTGCAAAAAGCGGACAACCACAAAATATTAATTTTATAGGAGAAGAAAGAAGGTGATTTTCTTTTACGTATGACAGATGCCGCGATAGTTAGGCTGTCCCTCAATTAGGTTGGTTATTCTTGAAGTTGGAGTTGTTATCTTTTTACATACCATAGAAGGGCGTTAGTTGAATGATTCAATACACATAACTCAGTTTAGCTCAAAATGGCAGTTCGCCCCATTTTACTAAACAGGGGCGGTATGTCCGTCTCTCTGTGTTCAACTGTAAGTAGTCGCCCATGGCGACTAATGTAGTTACCTATTGTCAACGTGACGTTCCCATTTCCGGTGATGGGCAGCAGAAGGATGCGACCCGACGTCTCGTACTGACCGACGATCTGCACCTTAGGCGTCAACACCTCGAACTCATTGTGATTCTGATCTAAATTTATCCTATGTACAAAACGTCATGTTAGAGCCTTTCGGTTTCTAAGCACAATACTGATCCAGTGTCTGTTACTGTCCTATCAACTTCAGGTATCCGACAGAACAGACCTTAACTTTAAATTCTCTCTTTGGCCTGTCAGCCATGACAGTGCTGTTGTGAGGCTGCAGATGCAGCTTGCCTTGCATGCTCTTAACACTGTGGCATGATGATTGTACTGGTTTGTAACGGAAAGAAGTAATATGCAGGTGCGTACCCAGAATTCTTCGCTGGGGGTGGGCTGACCCTGAGGCTATGTATAATCTACGTTTGATTTTAAAAATTGTTATAGAGATTGTTACAAAAATTGTTATAAAAATTGTTATAAAAATTGTTATAAAAATCACATTGTAAGTACAACATAACACAGTCTACAACTGCATTTATTTACATACGAATATAACTACATGTTCCATGACTCAATCACAGTGCCCTATCTTCTCGATTTTTTATTTTATGAATTTATTTTTCAAAATTCTAATGTACTAGTCATCAGCCGATTTCAGTGGCTGATTTCGGCCGAAGAGGAAATCATGTAAAACTTTTGGTATCATGGTATTTACAAAATGTGTTTTTTAAGTTTCGGTTTTGGAGTTTTTGGGGGGTGGCTGCAGCCCAAAAGCCCCCTCTTGGGTGCACCCTTGATATCATGTAACACTTGACAGATAACCACATAACTTGCGTAAACTTTCCTTTTGTAAGGGTGCCTTGATACTTTTATGTAAGCTTTTCTACAGTCTGCCAGAAGTAGAATCTACAGTTTATGTCGCAGGGAACGAACTACAGACCCTGCAACTTTCAGTTGATTTTCAGTAATATTAACCTTTTAAAGCCGAGCGGTAACTTTACATACGGCCAGGTTTAACATTAAAAAATTCTACGTGGTGCCCACATTGCGTTTATGTGTTTCGTACGGATCTCAGAACAAACAGCAACTTTTGCCTTATAAAACATTAAGAGACTGGTTTTTTATAACCGAAGTGGAGAGTGTTTACAGCGCGGTACGCACTGAGTCCTTATATAAAAGAGACACGCTTCGTCTTTAAAGGGTTAATATCGTTACAGGACATTGTAAAAGAAAATGATATAAAAAGTGGTGACTGAATGTAATAATTGGTTATAAATTCATCAAATAAGCCCTTCGAGACACGCGCAAGCAAGATTAAATGCACTACACACGAAGATTAAAATTAAAAAGTGAAGCAGCAGTCAAGGTATGTGGCCAACTAATTACTCCACTCAACGTATAGACTTCTTATCTACAAACATTGTACTTAACTTTTAAGTACTTTTAACCTTAAGTTAGGAACCAGCATCATAAAAAACCATAAAATCACGACAGTGATTAACACAGCTTAACAGCTACGTGAGTTTCTATCAATGTTACAGTTTTATTGTAATATATACGTATGTTGTGGTATTTAAGAGATGTCACAAATATCAAAATTTTACCTTATTTTCAAGAATTTGTATAACACGCCTAACGCTGATCAATAATGATCGAAACATGTAGCGTTAAAATGAAATTAACCCTTTAAAGACGAAGCGTGTCTGTTTTATATAAGGACTCAGTGCGTACCGCGCTGTAAACACTCCCCACTTCAGTTATAAAAAACAGTCTCTTAATGTTTTATAAGGCAAAAGTTGCTGTTTGTTCTGAGATCCGTACAAAACACATAAATGCAATGTGGGCACCACGTAGAATTTTTTAATGTTAAACCTGGTGGTACGTAAAGTTACCGCTAGGCTTTAAAAGGTTAAAAATGTGTTGTATTAGACCGAGTGGCGTGTGTTTACATAACATAATTGCTGGTCCTGTTTTGAAGCTCAGGGATGTCACACTAAGCGCTGTTTTTCTCTTCCATTGAGTTTTATGTCCGCATATCACTGTAATAAGGAGCATTACCACAGCCATAATTTTAGTAAATGGTAAAATATGCATTTTTTCAGTATTATTAGCTACTGTTAATGACTTCGTTATTGCACCGTGTACGTTTTAATAAATGTGATGTTTGACGTTTGTAATTTGAATTCGTTTGATATGGCGCCCTGTTTTTTTAAACATGTAGCAATTTTTATGTTGTCTATGATTTTTTGTCGTTTTATGTGGATTTATTGGTTACTGTAATTACATTATTAATAGCGTTTAATTGGCCTACCATCCGGCATAGCTCAGTCGATGTAGCGACTAGGCTTACGGCCTGGACGATATGAGATTCAATATTCTGCAATGGCAAGAGATTTTTTTCTGTTTTCCAAAAGTCCATACAGTTTCTGGGGGGGGGGGGG